>APFE031717448.1:89772-101576 GCA_000404065.3 Pinus taeda | reverse complement strand
ATGATAAACAAACGTTTAATCTTCTTTTGACAATGAAAATCCTAGCTACTAAGGAAAGAAAGTTAAGAATCTTTCAGCAAAGAGCACAAAGCACACGCTAAATGCACTGTCCTAAATCAAACCAAGCAGTCAAAATGAAAATGCACACGCATGTATTTGTTTTCAAAGTGACAATACTCAACAAATTTCTTTTCAAAATGAAGTGAAGGTAAGAGAGACACTTTGCAATTTCGAAATGAAAATTGCTTTTTGACACTTTAAAAACTATTAATTCAAATCATATGCAATAGTAACTGTATAATAGAATATCAAGAACAATGGGATTGTCTTCTAAAACTGAAAAAGACAGCTACGACACTTTCAGATCAAGAAACGACAGTTCGACTATGCTACCTTTTTGCAAAAGAGAACTGAAAATGGTGCACAATACATAAAAACACTTACAGTTCTTTGCACTATGGAGGTGGAATAATGTAAGAGAAAGGGGTTTTTACAGAAATACACTGACCACAGACAGAAAAACTCCTGAATAGGACTGAAAACAGTGAGGAAAAACCAAAGTCTGAAGGTAAAGTTATCCTTCTCTGACCATCGCACCTGTCACACGGTGAATTCAATATTCAGCGCACCTACTGCACTCGGGAAGTGCGATGCATACAGACTGCCTTGAAGGCAGGGTGTGATGGTACCAGTGCGAGAGTTTGAACGATTTTTTACTCACAATTTGCAATTTAGTTAAGGCATTTAGGCCGAGTAAGTGATGTTCAGTATATGTAAATTACAGGGGTAGATCTAAGGAGGTTACTAGAGCCACCACTTAGGGCAATTAGACTATTTGCAGATCAATTGTCTAATTCATAAAAAAAAAACAGGAGATAGACTGAAGTAGCATTGATCTACATTGCATTTGTATAACAAATGCAATTCGAAGACTAGCTGGCTTGGCTTTAGGCTCTGTCTGTAAGTTTATAAAAGAAACAAAGATAGGCTAACAAAAAATCTATTCGCTCCCCAGCGGAGTCACCGTTTTGTTACCAGGAATAGTGTCCACTTGGATGTTGCTATTCCCACTAAGACTGGTAGCTATCTTAGAAACAAACAAGTAAAGTCTACTTTCGCTTTCCTTTATGAAAATAGATAGGAGTGGAACAAAGGAGACCAACCTTAGTCTTGCGCTTGATTTCCTCTCCTACTTGATAGAGCTTTGTCACTTCTTCTTCGTCTACCCAACTTCAAAGAGCACCTATGGAATCACAGCAACATACTACTATCGAAGAACAAAGATCTATATTCATAAATAACACAGGACCATATATGTGTTAACCATACAAATGCATATATAAAGAAACATACAAGAATATGGAGGAAAACTTGAATAGCTTTATTAAGATAAAAAGTAGCAAGAGTATTACAACGCATATGTTCTGACGCCAGCGAGTCAATCTCTGCATGGGAAAGCCTTTTACCTTCAAGAAAGGCTTTGAGAATCACCAAACGACTATGAATATGACACCAGAAAACTAACACTTCTTCTACAGATAACAAAGATTCGAGCCTCTGGATCTCTGTGATGAGGGATCCATATATAGATGATTGTAGGGAGGTGAGTCATCTTCTGGGGTCTTGATTAGTGTCCTCTCTCTAATAGTTCCTGCTTCCACTTGGAGAATGATGATCTCCTACTCATCCCTGGTCGAAAATAGAGAGGCAAGTGTCAGAGGGGAAGCTTCTGGAAGATTCCATGATCTTTCACCTCACATTTTGTCCCTGTCATTTGTCCATTCCCGACCATCCCACCCTACAGAGGAGCCATTCAGTATGCATTGCACCCTATACACTGGGAAGGTGATATGCATCACACCCTCTGCACTGGGTTTTCAGTATGGCTCAGTTTTGACCATTTATGAGCAGATTTTAGTGGAGAACTTCTGGGAGATGATGTAATCAACTGACCTTGTTTGTTTAGGCAGTGAAGCAACACTTTTAGGGACTTAGGAGCTCTCAGTTTATGGACATTTATGATTGGGGTTGAAGTGCCCAAAAATGTCTATAACAGTTGTAGCCGCTATAACACAACCTTTCTTTTTGAATTTTTATACTACATAATAGATATTTGATTATAATTTTTATTTGATTAAAATTTTTTGCTTGATAATTAATATTATAGAAACATCCTCTTAGCTTAACATTTAATTTTTTGATTTCTTTAATTACATGTTTAGATATAGTATATTTTTAAGCCAATTTATTTAGGTTTTTCCCTTAACAATTAAGATTACTCTATAATCTCATGCACTAACTATGGTCTTATTTAGTTTAGAAACCTCACATGTTGTTATACACAAATGTTTTTTTTTTTTTTTAGCTACTTCTATATTGATATAAAATATAATTACATGGAGGCTGAAGCCTCTAGATTTCTAGCCTCAGAGAGGGCATGCTTACAAAAATCCCTTGAAAACCAGTCCAGAAAACCTTCGTGGTGACCTGCTGTGAAACATGATGTGTCTGTAGACTAAAACCGAAAGCTAGGACAGAGTGTTTGGTTCCAATCAAAAACTCAAAACCGTGTGTCCTCTCCATGAATGGAGGAGGACCTAGAAGCATTTTAACCCAGAGAAAAATCCAAGAGGATAGAGACCTTAAGACAGTGGTTATGATAGTAACCAAAAAAACCATTGAATACCTCCCATGCAGGGGAAACCAACAAGACAATGTAAGAAAAAGATCTGATACTGAGAATTGAGAGGCCAGAAATGATTTTGGAATCTAAGAATGTAAAACGTTTTCTGGCCCCTGCAGAGAAAAACATAAAGAGCAAACCTGTTCAAACATCAAGTGAGGTTGGAGGCGATTCCTCAATGATGCAACAGCCGAAATGGTCAGGAACAACAGAATCTGAGGGAAGATCTTCTTTACCTGATGAGCCACCCACCACTGCAGCACTGGGTTCGACAAGAGTGGTGGACTTTGGAATTGTTGTGTCGCCTGGATCCTTTTGTTGAGAATCTTCAGTCTGCATGGAAGCAATCTTATTTGTTGTCTTCGGCTCCAAGGGAGTGTCAGGAACAACATCCCCCAAGCCAACAGCTTCCGAACCAACAATGTCTTCACACAACTCAACTGTGACTGACGCTATGAAGGAGGAGTTGCCTAGGGAGCAGGGGAAGCGGAAGCGAGCCATGTGGGATTGGGAGTGGTAAGAGCAAGCTTCAAGGATAATTTTCCCTCTTCCTCTGCCACGACCCCTTCTGGTGACAGGGTATCTGTTAAAGTTGAAATCTAAAGCATCAGACAAGGGTTCTGAAGTCGTGGAGGATGGTTGGCGAGAAACTTGGCCACGAGAGCTGCCTCTCCTGCTGCTCATCCTAGGGCGAACTCTGGGCATTATGAGGAACACAGGAGGGGCAGAACAGACGGTGACAGAGAGAAAGAGAGACAATAACCGGAGATGGAGCTGGATTGAATCACAGGAGGATGGAAGCTATGATGAAGGGCGGCATAAGGAACCCAAGAATGACAGATTATTACCCTGTTACGAGTGCCAGGAGCATCAATCTCACTGGAATCGCTTGAGCACAGAGGAGGAGCCAGAATGGAGAGCCAACCGAGTGCCATTGCAAATAAACTGTTGAGATGAAGGATTGAGGGAAGCTGTGTTAATGCGACATTTAATTTGAGGTCCTGCATCATTAAAACAATGCTCATGCGAGGCTGGCTGGCGTAAATGAAGATCCATGCACCATCCATCCTCGCCACCATCGAGCTGCATTCCATCTTATACACCTGCATCCAGGTGGGATAGATCTTGTTGCACCAGGAGAGTGTAGTCGCGCTTGAGTAGTGAGTCATTGGAATTGTTCAACGGACCGGAGAAAAAAGGTAGCTATTGATCAGCCCCTTCGTTGGCTAGTCTGTCTGCTGCCTTATTAGCTGTACGCCTGATGTGCTTGAAGGATATGCTGCGTGGAATTTTGAGCCAGTCTTCAATTTGTTCCAATCTGCCTAGAAGCCTCCAACTTGAAGCAATTTTCACAGCTGAGGATCCTGATTGTATCCTGTTTGTAGCCTCTATTAGGATTTGTGAATCGCCTTCGACCTCTAGAGGGAGCAAATGTTCAGTTTGTGCTATACGTAAACCTTGCCATAAGCTTTCCAACTCAGTAGCATTGTTGGTGTCTCTGCCTAATGATCCATGATAGATGTGTAAAATTGAGCCATCCGTATTTCGAAAGATTCCCCCATAGCCAACCAGCCCAGGATTACCCTTAGCCGCACCATCAAAATTCAGCTTGTAAGGATGGATGGAAGGAGGTGTCCAAGAGTGAGCGAACTCCGAGTGAATTGAGGTGCTGGGATTGATATGATCTACTGAGGTGAGATCAAGGTTCCAATTAGCGAGAATGAGACACTCCTGGGGTTGGACTGGCAGATCTGAATCTTGCCAGCGTCTGAGAACCAAAGTCTCTTGTAGATTCTGCTTAAGGAGAAGCCAGAGGGTATCAAGAGGCAACTTATTATTTTTGAAGATCCTGTAGTTTCGTTCCTTCCAGATGATCTAGTAGATGAAGCTTGGAAGGAGGTGCCAGAGAGCATTAAGAAGAGGACTTTGAAAGGGGTTCTGAGGCCAATTTCTGATGGTATTTACTATATCTCCCTCTTTTCTACCCGATCTTCTATTGCACTTAGCTGCTCTTTCCCACATTTGAGCTGCTAATGGACAAGTATCCAAGAGATGTGTAATGTTTTCTGAATGAAGATTGTAGTTGGGGCATCTGGAAGGCCCAACAAATCCATGCTTTAGCATATTATCCCATGTGAGGACCCTTTTTTTACTTAGAAGCCAAAGGAAGGTGGAGACTTTAGGCCAAATGGTTGGTTGCTAGATTTGGTCCCAAAGAGGATATTTTATAATCTGCAGGGGGTGATAAAGGATTTGATAAGCCTCCTTGGTGGTGAAAAGGCCCTTGGTAGTGTATCCCCATCTCAATCGATCTTTCTGATCTGATAGTTTGATTTTCCTGAGTTTGAGCTTGATATCAACCTCATCATAGGTTTCCTCCTGCCAGTTGGCTTGCCAAGTATTCGCCGGGCTCCAAAGCTGAAAACCTTGGGAAGAATGCTGTTGCCAAAATTGATTTACGTAGCTTTGCTCATTTTGCTGCATGATTCTTTGCCACTTTGGTTTGTGAAAAAGAGAGGCAAGTTTGGGAAGTTGTTGCCAGGAATCTTCCCAAAATCTTGCAGTTTTCCCTGAATGGATTTCCCAAAAGCTATGCACTTGAATGAAAGCGCTATGAATTTTGGCAGCATTCCATATTAGTGATCCAAGAGTAGTTGAGCTGAATCGAATTAGCTCCTTCACAGAACTGCCTAGGGCATATTTGGCTTGCCATAGACGACCCCAGGGAGTGTTCGGTTTGGAAAGCCAATTCCACCATATTCGCGTCCCCATGATGGTGTTGTTGTGGAGGGGATCCCTCAGGCCTAATCCCCCGGCCGATTTCAAGAGACAGACCTTCGACCATTTAACCAAGGCCCATTTTTCGTTGAGGCTTGAGGAGCCCCAGAGGAAATTTCTTTGAAAATTGCGGATATCCTTGAGAACCCATTTTGGGGCAGCCAAGATTGAAAACAGGTACAGAGGCATGGATTGGAGAACTGATTTGATGAGGATGATTCTGCTAGCAATGTTGAGAGAGCGATAGGTCCAGCAGGAAAGCCTAGTTTCTAATTTGTCAAGGAGGGTCCTCCAGGCGGCATGTTTGATTGTAGAGTCAAACATGGGAGCCCCTAGATATTTCGAAGGAAGCTTGGCTATTGTAAAGCCCAAAATCTGGGCTATATTTCTTTGAGTGCAAATGAAAGTATGAAAGAAAAATATTTGGGATTTGGTGGCATTGATGGAGGTGCCAGAGGCTTCTAAGAAAAGATTGAGCAAGAGTTTGAAAGTAGAGGCTTCTTGTACTGACAGATGGCCAAAATGTATGTTGTCGTCAACGAATTGTTGGTGAGTAATGCGAGATTGGCCATGCAATTAAATGCCTTTTAAAGAGTGAGAATTAGAAGCAGAGTGAAGAAGACGGCTTAACCCTTCAGCCATAAGAACAAAAATGAACGAGGAGAGAGGATCTCCTTGACGAATACCCCGAGAAGGATGAAATTGAGGGGAGGGGGATCCATTGAGAAGAATGGAAAAAGAAGGGGGAGGAAATGAGATGTTATACAGAAATTGTTAACTAACATTATGTAAGAAGTTTATTTAGTCAAACATTCTTGTTGTTATATACAAATTGTTAACTAACATTATGTAAATACTTATTTAGTCAAAAATTCCTTTAAATTGAATGATTTTGATACACATTGTAAAATATCACTTCTTTGTTTACTCTAACATTCTCTAAAGACTTAATGTTTGTAATTGAGCATGATTTACAATTACTTTTAATAAAGCATGCCCAAGAATTATAGTAATAATGTAAATCATTTAAAATGATTATTATAAATCATCACTATTATTTGGCATAATTTTATTTCTTTATCTTATTTTTCTTGCACTTTAATTTGATTTTCTTTTTCAAGATAAAATTATTGTTATTATTATTTCAATTTATAATGAAAAATTCATATATTAATTACAAAAAAAGAAAAATATAATAAAAATGTACTTGAAAACAATGTTGATATTAATAAAATTATAATTAATGTAATATAGAATTTCTTATTTTAAAAAAATAGCTGTGATTTATAGTTAGATGAGATAAAGTATCTTATTATGATTAATTTAAACCAATTTAAGTTAGGCAAACATTAACTATTTTAGTTTTTATAATTGAGGAAAATTAATAGGTAAAAGTTATAAATGTATCTAAATGGATTGAAGCTAGATATTTATTACAAAAATATTGATAATAATGGATGAAAACTAATTTTACATATTTACATAAAAATGCTAAATTGTTTATACAATAATATCCTCATATACATCTCACTTACTAAATTCTAATATAAAAAATAAAAAAGTGTAGTCTAATTAGTAGATAAAATCATTTTTGGCGGGATATTTTTCTTTTCTAGTTAATTTTAACCAAAATCTCCTAGAGATTTTTCAAAATTTGAGTTTAAATTAAGTTAGTTAATGTGTAGAATTCCATACCCAAAATTTTTTTAAGTTCAAAATCTATTTATGCACTCAAAATTGTATTTTAAACCACAAACAATTACAATCTAGCATAAAATTATATTGTATTTAAATTCCTAATTTTTTTTATTTTATTTAATTATATTAATATTTTACATATCCATTATAATAATATAATTATTACAATTCATTTAAAAGGCTATCATTAATATACATTTACCATCTACCAAAAACACTAAGCATATATATTCTTTTACTATGTTGTTAAATCAATAAAAATTGTGAATATTATTGATTTACTTTTCTAAATTCTTTAATATTTAAACTTAAAAAAAATAACCTATTTTGTTTTTGTTTTTTATTCCATTTTTTTTTATATTTTTATTTTTAATCAAAATTTTGTGTTATACTTATAAAATGGAAAAATGTTATAATTATAAATGAAAAATATTTGTTTATTTAGTTTTCCATTTTCTTTAAATCAAGTTTTATGTTATAAATATAAATAGAAGATGCAACTTTATTTTTGTGATATTTATATCAACCAATATAATTGGAAATATTAAACAATAAGTATCTCCCATGTCTAAATCTATATCTATCTTTTCCTATTCATTCAATATCATTTTGAAATCACTATACAGATAAATAGTACTTATTGCTAGTAACATATTTGGTAGGGTTGCCCAAACCAAGGTAAGCTCGACTAGGGACAACGACGAGACAGACTTCTACAGGGTATTTATTAGACTTGCAATCTACCCATTTCCTTCTAGAGATCTCTCACATTCGTGTTTAGGCAGGTTTTACATTGATTGCCCAATTTCCTTCACGGTGTTTATTTTCAAATTTTGATTCTTATTAGTCGTTCAAATTTAATGCATTCCGCTACATAATGATATTGCGAGTTTGATCCATATATTCCCCTCATGCTTCAAATGATGGACTATTGGCAAATTCTATGCCCACTTTCGAAACAATGGATTATCCAATGTACGCTGACCAAGCCAAGTCTCTCTAACAGCGTTTACGTCCAGATAAATAGAGCTTTATAATGATTTACTGGCTTTTGACGATTTCAACTTTGAGCCTATCTTGATTATTAATTCACTGAATATTTAGTAATCAAATAAATTTGAGAATTGTTAAATAGTTGACCACTCTCCTATCTCATTTACTAAATATTTGGCAAATCAACAATCCAAATGCCTGGATTTCAGAAGTTATTAATAAATGAACCTGTTCTCTTTAAAGATATCACAAGTGTCTTCATAACTTGCACATTCTCACAGCAAGCTTTGATTCAGCGGATCTCACACAACATACGGAACGCTCATTAACATATTCAAATTTGCGTTGATTAACATACTCAAATTCGCGTTGATCTTTGATGTCGATGTCTTCATTTCGTAAAAGACATGGCAAGGACCACGAGTATTGTCGTTCTTTACATGAAGCTCTGACCTAGTTCCTCTTCTTTACATGAAGCTTTGATTTAAATATACTTACATTCTATGTTTTAATAGGTAATAAATTGGTCACAATCAAGGGAAAAAACCCCACAGAGCTCAATGTCATTCCAAGCTTGCACCTGTAACGAGAAATAGCGACTCTCATCATTGTCTAAAAACTACGAAAAGTGTCAAATCATATGGCTAAAAGAGAAAAAAACATGACTGGTTGGATACAGAGATAAATTCATAATGGAAGGCTATTTGAATTGTCACTGCAGATATATTCAATGAATGCCTCTCAGAATTTCCCCAAAATGAGGAGCGTTTCCCTTTCATCGAATTCCCTGGTAAACATATACATTCCAAGGATACAACGGGGAAACAGACGTTATGGCTAAGAAACAAGTCACAAAGTGAAAGTAATAAAATCAGGAGTGATCACTTGTTTAGTAATAAAAACACAGACGGAGTATCTTATTACAAAAGACGAAAAGCAACAATAGAGGGCTAATTGATGGCTCGACCAAGCCATGCGTTTGAAGTCAAGAAGAATTAAATGAATGAATTTCCATTGTATTAAGACGGCACATCAACAGTACACTATTACCGGCGGTGTTGAACACAAGAATGCCCATTTTATTGTAGCAGACAGAATTCTGCCGGTCAAAAGATGATCGTCACATAGAACATCTCTGCACATAGAACAACGTTTAAATGCTGACATTCATAGTTGTCATATATCTATATATCTATCCACAGAACATGTTCTGTGGCAGTTCTTCAGAAAAAAGACACCAGATGCTTATAGACCGAAAGTCGACCTCCTCCTATCCATTTCATTATGAGAATCAATAGATAGGCGGTGGTGGGTATCTGTAGTAATATGGAGGAGGCGGCGAAGGAGATGGTGGTGGAGGGGACTTGTAGTAGTATGGAGGAGGCATTGGGGAAGGAGGTGGTGGGGATTTGTAGTAGTATGCAGGAGGAGAAGATGGAGATGGTGGTGGAGGGGACTTGTAGTATGGTGGAGGAGGGGATGGCGAAGGAGGTGGTGGTGAAGGGTATTTGTAGTAGTATGGAGGAGGAGGTGATGGAGATGGTGGTGGTGGTGGTGGGGACTTGTAGTAGTATGGAGGAGGAGTTGATGGTGAAGGTGGTGGTGGGGACTGGTAGTAATATGGAGGAGGAGGAGATGAAGGAGGAGGTGGTGGTGGTGGTGAATTGTAGTAGTAAGGAGGAGGAGATGAAGGAGGAGGTGGTGGTGGTGGTGAATTGTAGTAGTAAGGAGGAGGAGGTAATGGAGATGGTGGTGGTGGGTACTTGTAGTAGTATGGAGGAGGAGCTAATGGTGAAGGTGGTGGTGGGGATTTGTAGTAATATGGAGGAGGAGGAGATGGAGAAGGTGGTGGTGGCGATTTATAGTAGTATGGAGGGGGAGGCGATGGGGAAGGTGGAGGCGGGGATTTGTAATAGTATGGAGAAGGAGGAGACGGAGGAGGTGGTGGTGGTGGTGGTGAGGGCAACGGAGGAGGAGGTGAAGGAGATGGTGGTGGTGGCAAATTGTAGTAGTATGGAGGAGGAGGCGAAGGAGATGGTAGAGGTGGAGATGTGTAGTAGTATAGTAGGGGAGGAGACGGAAAAGGTGGAGGGGGAGATTTGTAGTAGTATGGAGGAGGAGGCGACGGAGATGGTGGAGGTGGGGATTTGTAATAGTAGGGAGGGGGCGACAGAGATGGTGGTGGTGGCGACTTGTAGTAGTATGGAGGAGGCGGGGAAGGAGATGGTGGTGGTGGAGGTGGTGATTTGTAATAGTAGGGAGAAGGCGGTGAAGGCATAGAATTGTAGTCATATGGAGGTGGGGATTTGTTGTCTGCAAAAACTGTTGTTGCAGATGCCATAAAGAAGAGCAAAACGACTAAGAACGCCATGATGGGGTCTGGGGAGAGCAACCAGCTATTTCCCCGAATCAGTTCATCAACTGTTCCCCTGAATCAATTCAACCTGCTGCCTCAGCACGAACGATTGTTCGATGTTGTGAATCTAGATGCAAGGCTGTGTTGTATTTATATGTTGTGGAGGGGGGAAATGGCACGCTCCGACTGGGTCAAGTATCAATTTGTATTTGTGATGTATACTGTTTGAATTTGTGGACGACATGACTGACTAATTGAGGGTTGAAGAAGTACAAGGTGAAGTGGGGTTAGGTGATATCAGCTGACAGAGGGGACACACGGCGGCTGTTAGACATATAAGATTGTGGCTCTGTGCAAGAGGAGCCTGGTCAGGTCTTTGTGTAAGTAATGACTGGGTCAAGTGTCATTTTAATTGTATTTATGTCGATAGAGATTGAATTTGTGTAAAAAAACCTTGACAATTGTAGTGTTGAAAAAGTGAGTGATGTGGGGTTACATGAGATCAGCTGACAGGGGGACACGTTTTTCTAACTCATTTAAGATCGCAGCTCTTTTGTGGGAAGAGGAACCTGGTCAGAGCTTCATGTGAAGAATGACAACACTCGTGGTCGTTGCCATGTTTTATAAGAAATGAAGACATCTCGACCAAAGATGTGATGTGGGGCAGACTATATATGAAACGCAATAGTTAATCAACGCAGATTTGAATATGTTAATGAGCGTTCGATCGACTAAATCAAAGCTTGCTGTGGGAATGTGCAAGTTGTGAAGACGTTTCTGATATCTTTAAAGAGAACGGATTCATTTATTAATAACTTCTGAAATCGTCAAAGGATATTGGCCAGTCCATCGTTATAAGCCTCTACCTGCCCAGACGTACGCGCAGCATAAACCGCGTAATCCGTTGTTTTCAAAGTGGGTGAGTAATTTGCCAAAATTCCATCATTCGAAGCATTAGGAGGAATATATGGATCAAAATCGGCAGATTGCATATCTAATAAATAACTATCAAAGTCTGCCTCGCCGCTGTCCCTAGTCTTGGGCTTTCCTTGAATTGGGGAACCCTACCAATATGTCACTAGCCGCTGTCCCTAGTCTTGGGCTTTCCTTGAATTGGGGAACCCTACCAATATGTCACTAGCTATAAGTGATTAGAGATTAGTTTCTAGTTATTAACATGAAGTAAACCATAATAGTTGGAATTAATCTAACCATTGGATTATTGTTAATATCTAGCATAATTATATTAATAAATATGGTTGATATAAATTAGAAATTATTAAATTTTATTTGTTA
>APFE031717448.1:12828-41066 GCA_000404065.3 Pinus taeda | reverse complement strand
TTTAATACAAATAAGTCCATTCTTCTCAATGATTTGTTAATGAAATATTTCATGCATTCCTTGGTCAGTATGATAGATATATTTTGTTTTATAATGAATATTCAGATGCTATGTAATTGTTTGCCTTGTTAGTGAACGCAGGTCTGAAGGTGAAGGAGGAGCTCATCCGGATCAACAGGACTGGACTACTACAACAAAGCATTGGACCTAAGGTAAGATCGAGAACATTTGAATTCTTGTAAAATGATGTGTATCTAGAGAAGGATAGCTCTTATTTGGTTTGTTTGTCATTAGAGAGTCTTAGACTCCTAGGAAGGTTAGATTTGTCCGCAAGTATAACTCATTCCGCTTGACACCCTTTGTCCCAAGTTTAAATCCTTTGCATAGGTTTCTTCCTTCTTAACATCCTTCAGTAGATGTCCTTCTTTTTTCCTTATTGTCTCAACAACTTCCATGGATATTTCCACTGTGCTTATCATCATGGTGAATTGATAATCCTTTACTATGTTTTCAGCTAACATAGTCTCTTCTCCAAGTTTGCCTTTAATCTCTTGTTGTTTACCTTCTCCAAGAGCTATCCTTGTCTCACCATCTACATTAACATTCTCTCGTATTTGTTTTTCATCAATAGCATTAATCAAAGTCATTTAATTACCTTTCTCAAACAGTATTATTTCATTCTTCATCAGAATAAGATCCTGATTCCTCATCTCTATGATAGCTTCTATAGACTCATCCATAGACTTTTTATTTTGTATGCAATCAAATTCTTCTTCTCCTGAGAATTTTTCTTTACCACCTTTTACTTCTAAATCTTCATCTACTCTGAGGATGTCTTCAAAATATTTATTTTCACCTGCAATACCTACCATCATACACAAACTATCAGTTTTAAAAACATAAGACCTTGTGGTCTCACTTGATGTTTCAACCACCATATCTCCTTGTTGTTCCAAGTTCTCTTTATGGCTCAAAAATTCTTCGATGGTCTCCTCTTCAATCTCCTCAAGCCCTTCAATTGGTTTCTTGATATCTTTCCCCAACTGTATATGAGACCTATTTATCTCATATTCTTCTAGAATAGAATTTAGATTCTTCTTGTCTTCTCCCTCCTTTATGACAATATCAGCAATTTGTCCTTCTTTACGTGTTTCACCTACAAACATACACAAATTGTCAGATTTAAAACCATGTGACCCTTTGGCCTTACTTGAGGTTTCAATATTCAAGTCTTCATCTTCTCTTTCTCCCAAAATTTCTCCCTATTCTTTTTCACAAATGTACTCTTCCATTTCTAACTCAACTTTTTTGAGTTTTTTCATCATCCACCTTACTTGCCTCTGTTGCAACCTTCTCTACAACTTATGCCACTTCACCGGCTTCTTCCTCAAGACCCAACCTAGTCTTTGGTTTTCCTCTAGGATTCTCCTTAATACATCGAGTTGTTCTTTTAACTATGCAATCTCTTTAACAATTTCCTCTTGACTCATCCTCTTACCATTTGCCTTGGCATCCTCTTTCTTCATCTTTCTTCTGCCATAGTCTTCCTCAGAACCTCTACTATGACTATTAGTAGCCATATTATTCTTCTCTATCTTCATGAACTCCTCACTCACTTACTATGAGCTGCATTAAATCCTCTGCAACAACAACTCCTCCTTGTTGCAACTTTACCTCACCAAGCTTTCCTTTGTACTTGGTCTTTTAGCAAGCCCTTGGTTCTCTATCTTCGGAATCTCCTTTGAGCACTTCTCTCTTCTCCTTCTAGGCTTCAAATCATATGCATCTCAAGAACACAACTTTCCTCTTGTATTTCAATCACCATGAAATACTTGCTTCTGATCACTTCTTCTTTCACTTAGAAAGTCTTACCGGTTTCCCTCATTACCTTGGAAATTCTACCCACATCCTCTACGGAATTACCTTTGTGAGCTGCAACAATACCTCTGCAGTAATAAGTCTCCTTCTTTCTAAATATGCCTCACTAAGCTTCTCTCCTTTGAGCTAAGTCTTTTATCATCTCTCTTGTTCTTTCTTTTGGAACCAATTGAGCACTTCTTGCTCTAGATTGTTGCAACCTTCACCCCTTCTTATGATGTCACCTGCATATCAATGCATAAACACACATTCTCAAATCAAAACAAAACATATCACCTCACCTTCAAGATACAAACATGATCTTGTTCCACCATTCCACGTGTACTTTGAATGGATTGTCCTCTGTGTCTTGCATCTGCAAGTTATGCTACACATCACCTCTGTGTGCCTTCTTTCTGTCAGATTAGAATCTGATCCTTCATTGGCTACATAAACATCTTAATACATAAGTTGTTCTCAATTCTTTCACATAGAATTTCTTTGTTCTGTTTTAACACCAATTGTTTCAATCACAATTCTGCTCTCATAGCAAATGATGCCAGGTTACCCCCGCTTATACCCATAGTACGCATGTAAAAATGCATAAACACATTTGTCCCAGGTATTTAACTCTCTAAGGAATCAAATCTTCAATCATTAATGGTAATAATTTATAGACTAACCCACATAGCCTAACCCTTACTCCCTATACATTTATCGAGACCTCAATCAACCCTCAAGCCTTCACATAAGACTTTATTAAAGCCTTTCATCTATGAACTCCTATCTAGACTTTTAAAACCCTTCGTAACCTTTATAAAACCTTCGCTAATCCTTTAGCTGCACATATATAAAATTTTCCTCTTTAAACCTTGGTTACATGTATTTTAACATGTAATGCCTTCCATCCTTTGATAAAATTGGATTTATACATAAAACCCCATATATCTGCACTTAACGCTTTATAACCATTTACAAAGGAATTAATAACAAAACATACCTTTAACCCTTTATATGACCTCTACACGTCTTTCAAGGTTCCACCTTTATCGCAATTGAGTATCGACTCCTCCGCGGGTCACATTAATACACATCTCCTCCCACCTCCGATATGCGAACATATTCTGAATCTCAAATTATTAAACACTTCCACTATAACTCTGTCAGGTCCTCTCTTTTAGACCTTCCCTTCAGCGCTCCATCGATCTCCAACTACCTCCAATCACCGATCAATGCTTTATTGCTATCAATGCATCAACATTTCACAGTCCACCAACCTTTGACCTCTGTTTAATGTGATTATGATTAGATCATGACTATTGATCGGTTCTCGATCCAACGGTCGATATCCTTTCCCGATGCAAAGTTTCCCGACAGTCTTCTGTTGTTGATCTACACTTAGTAGATCTAACGTCTACCATGAATTCGGATAGACAACAGGCACGGGGTTTAACCGCCCAATAAAGCGGTTTCCCCTCACTCCTCTGCTGCTACGTGTCCTCCGATTAGTGGAATCAGAGCCAAACGGTAAAAACTACTTACGGTTTTCCTTCCACCCAAAATCCACTTCTCTGCCTTTCAGAACTGCTCTTCATCGATTCTCCATAGGTTGATCTAGACTGTTGATATATAAGATCTAACGGTTCCTATGTATCATCTCTTTACTTCTCCACTCGACCCTTTTCCTTTGTTTTACGCTATCTCTTTAGCGTTTCTCTATGGATTTGGTTATTTCTTTAGGGTGTCATTCTTTTCTCTCTTCTGCTTCCTCTGAGCTTAACTTTGCGAATTCTTTCTTGGCTACCTCTACAGAGCTTACTCTGTTTCTTCAGTTGGATTCTAAAACCCATGATGATTCCTCTAAATCATTCTCTCCCTCTGCGCATTCTACAGAACTCTATCTACAACCCTGTTACAGAACCTACGAATTCATATGTAACTCATTCGTAGAATAATCGTTTCACACATTTACATAGCTAGGAATAAACTTCGGTAGACATAAGTATAAACAGATGATTATATTCGAGACTTTGTATCTCACACAAGCCTAATCTTCAACTATCAGTGGCCTCTTCCTCCTATGCCTATAGGCTTACATTTATACCAGAGAGTTTTGTTGAATTAATTCTAGTTCAATTCCTAAATTTACTGAATTGACTCCTAAATCCTCTATGTCCACTTCTAACTTCATTTAATTCCTAAGAACTAGTTCCTTGAATCATGAACTGCTTTAAAAGTTATATTTGGCTTTTAACTCTTTTGTCTTTATTAACCACTCATGTTCTCATTTATTCGAGAGCATTTAGAATCAACCTCACATTATCTAATTAATGCTTATCCTACTCATTCAAAAACCTAAATGTTACATTAATTCATCACTTCAGAATCTAACTTCCTTAAAAATACATGAACCATGTCTACTAAAATACAATAATTTTCTCTGGAGTTGAATGTTCCTGCATAATTTTTCTTTTTATACTTAATACATAAGAACATTGTTATAAATTGAAATTAAAATTTCTGACTTTTATCTTTAAAAAAAAAATCAAATCAAAATGCAACAAAGATAAGATAAAAATATAAAAATCTACCAAATGGAAGTGATGATTTAAGATAATAATCATTAGAAATTATTTAGGTTATTACTTTAATTCTCACACATGTTATACTAAAAAGAAAGAGATATTTAGACGTAAAAATAAAGGTAAGTGTAAGTCACACTCAATTACAAATATTAAGTTTTTGACAAAAAAAAATAAAGGTGATTGTAAATCACACTCAATTACAAATATTAAGTTTTTGACCAAAATAAAGGTAATTGTAAATCACACTCAATTACAAATATTAAGTTTTTGCAAAAATAAAGGTAAATTTTAAATGACACTAAATTACAAACATTTAAGTCCTTGAGCAAGTGGGAAAAAACAAAAAAGTTATTTTTTACAATCTGCATCAAAATCATTAATTTTAAAGTGAATGATTACTAAATAAAGTTCTTAAATAATGTTATTAATAATTTGCGTAGAATATTATGTGAGGCTCTTAAGTTGAAAAAGGCCATAATTAGTGCATGAAATTATAGAGTAATCTTAATTGTTAAGGAAAAATCTTAGCTAAGTGGGTTGAAAAATATATTATATCTAAATATGTAATTAAGGAAATAGAACATGTAACCAAAGAAATAGAAAGATTTAATATTAAGCTAAAAAGGTGATTTCATAATATTAAATATCAAAATATAAAATTATAATAAAATAAATATCAAATAAGAATTATAATCAAATATTTACAGAGGAGTATAAGAAGAATTGAAAAATAAATGTTGATTCATCATTTATAAAATGGATAAAACATTTTGGTGTCAACATTAGGTAAATCTTGTATATTATTTATACAATATTAGGTAAATCTTGTATAAATAATATACCATGAAAATATTACGTAGCAATATCCTAACGCATTTTTAAATATAGATACAAAGTGCAAAAGCTAAATAAAAAATTGTTAGATTTTAAATAATTACAAAATTGACTTAATGTGTTTGGTCTTTTGAAGCTCCACATAGTATGATTGAGTTTAGTAATAGTCAGAAATTCTCTCATTTTAAATAAAATATATATATATATATATATAAACATGTGTATTTGATCATGATCCCTTTAAAGAATGAAGCTAGAGAAAAATAACAGTGTATTTAATCATCCAAAACATCATGTCAAAAGTGCATATGAAATTCATTTTGATGTTATTAGGATATGCACTTTTAGTATTGATAAGCACTAAAATTTGTGAGATCCATTATACAACTTAATTGTATGTGGTAAAGGGACATATAAAAACATTATTTTACATTAGAAAAGTCTAAAAAAATTGGATTCTAGCACTAGAAAACTTAAGTAGTGACATGGAATATATGAAGCTTCTTCGATTACCTTCATGAGTTGTTGAAATTCATTAAGGTAAGTTCAAACTAGGTAGTTACAAATATTAGCGAGGTTGTTCATGTCAAACAAATGACATTATCTAGATGGCTTAGTGGTAACAAGTGAGTTGGCATTGATGACAATCAGGTTAGCATTGATGTCCTATCGTTGTTGAAGTCTCTTGTAGAGAATCATTATTATAGCAGGCTTAGTGGAGAAACCATAATATGATGATTATGATGGTTGGTGAGTCCCATGTTTCAAAAACATTTCTACCTCTGGAGTTTAGCTAAGATGCTCTTGGAGATAGCATACTTGGATTGTGCTTGAAAAAATATTTCGAATGGTATATTGAAGTTTGCGAATGATCTGTTGGATCACAACTTATCACCAGTCAAAGATTAGGTTGCCCAAAGTCAAAGGTGCAAAGCTAAATGGTTGGAGGACCCTTGGAACATGGTTAGTTTGGTGCTCTCCCAAAATGTAATAGAGCAAGTTGGCAGAAAATTTAAGTAGAGTTGCCAAAGGAAATTCAGCCGGATGTGGGCAGGGAGAACATCGATGGAGAGCTTTTTATTTTCCTGGAAGAAGGTCCCATTTGATATCTAAGCACGTGAGCTCTTCCTCAGGAGTTTTAAAGGGCACAAAAAGTTGAAGGCTGAGATGGAAACACCGAGAAATGTGGCAAACAGTGGTGCAGGTAAAAAGAGCATTGATTGGTGGATTTTGTAGAGCAGGGAGGTCCTACTTCGCAGTTGAGCATCATGGATTTTCCCTGGTTAGTTCAAATAGCACATAAAGATAAAGGATCGAGACACTTTTATCTCTCCTCATTGCAGGCATATGGCAATAACAAATTGGTTGGTGATGACATCAACATGACTACAATATATCAAACATGTGGCATGAAGATCTGACATTTTTTGTTGGCCTAATGGGCCAAATTTGGGTGACACATTTCACCACTCTAGAGGTGTCATGTGATAATGATGATGATAGCATGATGCCATCCCACAAGTATGACCCTGGAAGGTTTGATATTGTTGAAGTTGGAAACTAGGGCCAAACTCCATGTGGGTCATCTTATTAATGGAAGCCGATATTTTTCTTAGATCCCTCTCATCAAGAGGTGTAGGATTGATCTAAATATCATATGATTCCAATAAGTATTCATGGATATATGAATTTATTTGTGTTCTGGGACAATTCTTCAAGGTCAGCTAGCAACCAAATAAACCCCACTTGTGCTCAACGTTTTAGTATAAATAGAGGTGGCCTTCAAGTCATTTAAACACACTTGGGATCTCTTCCTCTCTACTTGTCTTTAGGTTTCAGTAGGAGCATAGATCCTAAGGGATAACACTACCCTCATCTAGAGGGAAAGAGCTGGAACTGTCGGGAACTGTCGGAATTGCCAGGATCTATCGGAACTGCTGGGATCTGTTGGAACCGCCAGGAACTGTCGAGAACTACTGGAACTGCTGTGAATTGCCGTGAACTGCTGGAACTACCAGAACTGCCGGGAACTATTGGGAGCTGCCGAAACTGCTGGAATTTCCGGGAACTATTGGGAGCTGTCGAAATTGCTGGAACTGCCAAGAATTTCCAAGAACAGCTGGAACTACTGGAAATTGTCGGAACTGCCGGAACTGCCTGGAATTGCCTGGAACAGTTGGAGTTGCCAGGAACTGTAGGGAACTATCAGAACTGTGGGAATTGTCAGGAACTGTCGGGAATTGCCAGAACTGTCGGAATTGTCGGGAACTGCTGGAACTGACGAAACTACCGAGAATTGCCAGAACTATCAAGAACTGCGAGAACTATCGGGAACTGCTAGAACTAACAGGAACTGTTGGAACTGTCAGAACATCTGTCTCCAAAGGAGAGCAACATGCAAGGGACAACTAACTAACATTGGGACAGTTGTATGGTACTTAATAGTAAATACACCAAGCATGCAATGTTATAGCTAGCATGCAAGGGACAGCTAGCATCCAACAACAATCATGCTAAGAACAACAAGCATGCTATTGTTGAGGGACAAAGTCCCCTAGGGTCTTGGGTCAATACCCTAGCAGAGTGGGGGTTATCTACAAAGAAAAACAAGCATTCCATACAACCATGATACTAATATAAACAAACTACATAAAGAGAGGTGCACCTGGGGGTCCTTCATTTGGGTAGATCCAGCCAAGGTCCAAACCCTCTCAGAGTTCGTTTCGATCCTTCAACCCGCAAGGTAATCAATTCAAGGAAGCATAACAGTATATGAACCAAGCATCATAAGAAAATCAACTTCATAACATATTGAAAGGTAGTTAGTTATACAATTGAAACAACCATTCATATGTAAATCATAACATTGATATCATAAGCATGAAGAAGATTAATATCAAAAACAAGACAAGTGTTTCTTTTATTATAGATAACTAAAATACAATAAGGAACGATTTCACCTGAGTCTTCCTTTTGTAGGCTCCAAGCAAAACTATCCTCCAGATTCATTCAATCTCAAGCCTTCGTCAAACTTCTTCCATGACTCACTCAAGGATATCTTCACTAATGGAAAGACATCATAACTCAAGGAAAGAAGGGTTTCCTGTAATGGGGGAAGTGCTAGAAGCACAAGGATCTTTAGACCTGATCAAGAATAATCTCAACAAAGTAATTTTTCTCTCTCTTCTCTCTTCCTCTAGGCCTTCCCATTGAAGCCTTTTTATACTTCTCCCAAAGTAGTTTTTTAGTTGGGAATTCGTTGGGAACAGTTGGGCCACGGGCACTAATAGGTAAAACCCGTGATCTTCACCTGAAATTAAGGATATTTAATTTTTTTAAGTGTTTTAAGACATATAAGCGGGTTGGATATACACAGATCCGCGCACACACACATTTAGCTCAGGGAAATGTCACGTATAGGAAGTAAAACATTGTTTTTTAAGTATTTGGACCGGGTCTGGAAGGAGGGGTTGACCTAGGCCATGAGTGCAGCATCAAAAACATCAAGAGTGAGATTTTGAGCTATAACAAATGCCTCCTAGTATATGAGGTCAGAAGGGGTACATGATGGCTGAAATGTATTAAGTAAGTGCATGGAAAGGAAACTTGTCAAAAAATGAGAAGGACTTCACTAGAGTTCAGCCTACCAAGCCACAAAAGGAGATCAGAAAGAAACACTATCTGAGGCAGGCATACCCATGCTCAGAGAAAGTAAAGCATGTCCGTATATCAAGTACAAAAGGATCCACTAAGTATACAAGTATAAAAGATTGGAAAATACATAATGGATCATCTGATCATGATCGAACAAGTACATGTCTGACTATCACATATAAGAATGTTAATGATGCTGAAGGATGAAGCGGATCACTGATATCAAAGACTGATCCCAAAAGTACCAAATGAACATGATGGAGTAATATGGTACTACACTGCAAACTCAGGTGCTAGCATATAGAATGTTTCCATGAATGAATGCAACATATAAGGTGGAGTGGTATCAACTAGTAGTAGTAGGAGCAACTATCAAGTGAACCAATGAATGCTGATGCGACCTGAGGTCTTCACTGACTGCCATGGTACATTTCTACACCATGGGAATAAATGATCTGAAGTCGACCATGTGAGAAATTGTTTGATTACCAGTCATTAATGTATACCATTACCAAACGTGAGACCACTCACCGATAATGATAATGAGCATTAAGGTACCCAGTATAATCTAACAAGTGTGAATAGATGAGCTGGAGTTGAACGCCTGTAAGAATATATCAATCGGGAGACAATGATGGTTTCCCACTGTCGATAGCGAAGGATCTACCACTAATGACTAAAAACCCTAAGGTACTGCCAAATGGACTCTAAATATTTTCCCCAAAGCAATGAGTCATAGTCGATAGGGAAAGATCTACTGGAAGGAAGGCATTTAGGCATCCTTCATCAATCTAGCATGAGTGTAACCCATAGGCCAATAATGTGGAATGAATCGGATGAACAAGATGTAGTAACTCAACCAAAGTACATTTCTGGCGTACACAAGATGTGGCTAGTGCATGACAGAAACCCTCTAAACCAACCAATAATAGAAGCTGACACAAAGGCAAGGTATCCACCAATAGGGTCAAATGGAAACCAAGGTACTACATGAATCCCAATGTGTGATAATGTAAGCTGATGTTGAACACAAGGGAAACCACTCAGTCAAACACCCATGATACTGATCGATGCTAAGCACAAGGTGACCTATCAATACTGAAAGTAGGGCCAGGGTGCGGCTCTAGGCTTGTCCTCAGAGAAAGATGTCGACGTCGATAAAGACAAGACCCCCCAACAAGAAGTCAATCGAGACCTTCTCAAACCAACACGAGTAAAGGACCAATATAACTAATGTGATGATAGACAAGACACTGACAACCAAGGATGGCCACCTGAAAAATGAGTTAAGAGACACCGCAGAGAGGCCAACTCAGGCTAACTTCCCTTGAACAAAAGTACGACTCAATGTGACTATGTGGCAACATATGATGATTCTGTATAAGTTCGTCATGCAAGAGGCATGAACGAACCCTCCATATGATTGGAAGAGATAATCGCGGGAGAACTGTCTCAATAACAAGGTTAAGGCGTACCTAAGTCAAACTAAATCCTTCCCAAATGGAGGAGACTTTGTTTTGAGTGCTTTTCTCAAGGGCAACATGACTGAATCTAGCTGCCAACAATAAGTGGAAATATTGTCTCGTTCCCACTCTTTTTGGAATATTAATTTCTTTTGTCTTTTTCTTTAAGCTGGAAAAAGAATAAAAGAATGCTATAGTACAGTGGAACGAATGAGTGTCGGTGAAACATATGATCTAGTTCCTGGGATTGGAACAATCCTATGCTCAACGCAGGGAGGTGAAAATTGGTCAAAGACACCTAAAGTTGTGTTCCTTCCACGGGTCAAGGTGTGTTAAGTTGCAGAAGTCAAGGGAATGCAATTTTGATTTTGCAGTCGTCATGGTCAAAATTTGGCTTAAACACGAGTCCAAGTGAAGCCAGCTCAAGGCCAAATGGTACAAATGGTCAAAATGCAATGCAGTGGTACAACTCAACACAAAGGAGCCTCTAGGGTATAAGGCCAGAATGAAGCGAAGAAGCAAAGAGGAATGCGTTTTCATTGTATAAGTCACGTTGGGACTACAGAGGACTCCCAACCCTACTCAAATTGAAGCAGCATGGGCAACAAATGTCAGTGAGGTGCTAACTACAATGCCCATGAAAAATATGGCTCCATCATCGTGTCATGATTTAAAAATTGGTGAGTGAAGGTTGTTTGCGAACCATAACATGATGGGATCGACCCTATGGCAAGTGTATCGACAAATGGAGGCTAGTATGCATAATGCAACGGAAAAAATGGCTTCCATAACCTATATGCCAGTGAGAAAACGATACCTGCCATGACGGGTCAGCAATCATGGAACCATCTCGAAATTGCTGAAAAAGCGTCCAAAATGTCCTGAAAATCAAACCATTCACAACATTCCAAGCTTCCAAGTCAAAAGTTACATGAGACAAAACAAAATCAAGTTTTGAAAAAAAATTGACATTTTCAAAGGTTATAAAATAGTTTTTCGACTCACCATTATTACCGTTTGATTTTAGAGCAAAGGAGTGAAGAAAAAGGAGCAAGCATTGCCATTCACCAAATTCAACCATTCAGATCTTCCCAAAGTCACCAGGTAACCCTTAAACTTATCTTGCATTCAATTATGATTGGTTTTAGAATTTTTAACTCAAGTTTCACCGTTGAATTATTGTCAAAAAATTTGACATGGCATACACGTGGGTTGGCTATGTGCAACCTATGTATACGCAGGCCCTAGACATGACTATGTATGAAACAGACCCGTGTATATTCCGTGAAAATTTCGAAACACAAATCTAACAGTCCAAATTTGTTTTTTCTTTAGGATTCCAGTCACTTTGGGGGAAAGAGATCATGCCTTAGTGGATGATGAGGTTATGAACGATCCTAATGCCCTGGATGCCTTAAGAGGATGTGGCTTGCTAAAGTTATTTAAAATGCAAAACATGAAAGCAAACACTTGCCTGCTCAAAATACTCATTCACTACTGGAGCATCGAGGATGAATCATTTATGATTGATCAAATGCCACTCAAGATAGAGGTTGAGGATATTTATTTCATCATAACCCTTTCCTGGAGGGGAGAGGTAGTACATTCCACAGGCAAATCACGAGGCAGTCTCTCTATTGAGGACTACGTGCATATATATTGCCTAGGTGATCCAGAAAAGGTTGGAAGTAAAATTCCAATCAAGCATGTAGAGAGTTTATCATTGAGGATCATCTTGTTCACTATAGCCAGAGTGAATGGATCAACCTCCTTACACTAGGCTTCACGGTTATCCATGAGCTTGGTGGTAGACTGTCTCACCACAATATTTGATTGGTGTACTCCTCTTCTCGCCAACCTGAAGAGCCAGCGAACTTCTATCAACAAGGGGTAGACCAAAAACTTCAGGTATGGAACTATTTTGTGATCTTTCTTATTTGAGAGGGTCCTAGCACTCCATTCTAGAGTATCAGTTTCGATCAACACCCCATGAGATCCATGAATGGGCAGGTGGGCTAATTTAATGAAACGACTAGGAGGTGGGGACGTTCCACAGACTACTTTTGATGATGACTTCTTCTCCTGGTGGGAGCAGCAGATCATCATTGTAGACGATTACCCCTATGCTGGGATGGACTTCCAAGGAGATCCTGATCTAGATTTACCACCAACCGTAGCATGGGGCGATATAGGTAACAAATGCTTTTAATTTTATGATTTTTATGATTTTTTTATGATTTTTCAAATATAATAATGAATTTTGAAAAATATTTTTGATAGGATTCAAATGACTAATATGATGATCATGTTCCAGATATTGGTCCAGTATGACCAGATTGGTTCCCACGGCATGGACGTCACAACTGAGGTGCCAAAGAGTCGGCTAAGGACACAAAGTGACTTCTACACATAGTTTAACGGCACTTGGTGAGACTAACTCACCGAGGACCAATGAAGGCTATAGAGGATCTCCCTATAGACATGCAGCGTAATGTGGTTGGTATGCCACGAGACTGGGTTCACACTCTTAGGCATATGGCCAAGGCAGTAGTCGCATACTTAGCCGCTCATCTTGCGCCGGGGCATTAGATGTACTAGACATTATTATGGGCATTTTAGTTCCAATTTTTGTATATTATTTTTGACACACTTATGTACACTCGAGATATTTTATGATATATATATATATATATATATATATATATATATATATATATATATATATATATAATAATATATATATATATAGTTTCGACTTTTTGATGCTCGATTTTATTGTGATGAATGAATGATGTGCCAATCTAATGCTTGATTAGCGATAGAATCAGCTAACCAATTATGAGATCTTGGAATGTGCAAATAATTAATGTAAATAAATTATCTTTGCAACAAACTCACCCTTAAATACTGGCAATATAAACATGGATCCCTTACCCGATAAATGTTATTCAATTGTGAAACTATCAATTGTGAATCAAGATAGACTACCAACAAATCGCTTTCATAAGAAATTGCTTTGGATAGTAAATTAATGACAGCAGTATACTCAGCCATATTATTTGAAGTGGGACCAATGCATACTCCCCTTGACACCATCAACTGACTAGTTGGATAGTAGATTACCTAAGCTATGGAATCGAGGTTCCGAGTGTGCCGACTAGCACCATTGACAAATCCAAAATAGACTGATTCATCCATCAACAGCTGCCACAGCAGACCGAAAAGTGTCAATATCAAAAACTCCTGATGAGATATGTAAAATGATACAAAATGTACAAAGAAGCCACTGCCTAGCTACTACTTAAGCAAAGTACTTCTTGAGGTAAAGCCCATTTTGGGGCTCTTCCAGCTTGTTTCCTTCAAAATCGATTAACTCATACACCCCTTTTTCTAAAACTCATTTAATTATAAAGGGATCGTACCACATAGGCTTGAACTTTCCTACCCCCAAGGCATCCTTATCTTGGTCATAGACCAAGACAAGGTCGCCTTCAGAAAAGACTTGAGGAAGGACAACTTTATCATATTGAGTTTTAACCGTTTTCTTATGAGCCTCATTGATTGTGCCAACATCTCGACCCTACTCATCGAGATGTTCCAAATGAAGGATGTGCTCTTCAAGGCTAGAGGTCTCTGGAAGGATCTCAATAGCTAACTTAAGAGATGGAATTTCACATTCATCAAGAAAGATAGATTCCATTCCATAAACTAACTGAAAAGGTGTAAGACCTGTAGCAGTGTTTACGGAGGTTCAGTATGCCCAAAGAGCCAGATAAAACATAAGATGCTAGCTGGACCGATTTTTCTCGATCGTCCTTTGCAGGATCATCTTAAGGGTTTTGTTCACTACCTCGACTTGTCTATTGGCCTGAGGATAATATGGAGACAAGTGCTCCTGCTGGAAACCCAATTTAAGAGCCAATTCAGACATTAATGGTTCTAGAAATGACTACCATGGTCAGTGACAATCTCTCTCGGCATACGGAACCTTGAGATAATCTGATTATAAAGGAACAATGCCGCTATTTCACTATCATTTTTATAAGTGGGCATGGCCTCAGCCCACTTCGTGAAGTAGTCTATGGCCACGATAATGTACTTGTGACTTGCTGCTAAAGGCGGATTACAAGTTGTAAAATTAATACCCCACTTAGTAAAAGGACTGACAGTGACAACGGGAAAAAGAGGAGCTAGATGTGCACGCATCTTCCGAGTATAAACTTGACAGGGGTGATAGCGTTTGACCACTTCAACAAAATCTTTGAAGAGCGAAGGCCAAAAATAGTTGGCACGAAGATACGTTGGGTTGTAGCAAGCCCTGAAAGATGACCACCACAAGCTCCACTGTGGCGATCATTGAGCACTAACTCTGCTTCCTCTAGGGTTAAACATCACCGAAGGATTGAGTCAATCCCTCGACGATATAATATATCACCAATGATGACATAGTTCTTAGCCAGGTGACGTAATTTTCGGCGTTCATCCTTAGAGAAAGTAGAGGGAAAATTCGAAGTTTGGAGATAGACAATGATATCTCTGTACCAAGGGTCGAGTGAAGAGATGAGGAATAAATGTTCATTGGGAAAAATTTCCTCGTAAACAATATCCTCTCCACAAGGCAGCTCGGAAATTAACTCTGCAAAAACCATAAGTTTCATAGACTTGGCGGACAAGAACTCGAGATCGAATTTTTGTAAAATTACTATCCATCGATTTTATTTTCCTCCAATCACTCACCTATTGAGGACAAATTGGAATGGATTGACTATCGCTAAGAATTTTTTTTTGCATATCAAGATATAATGGCAGAGCCGCTGGACAACATGGATAGCTGCCAAAGCCAACTTCTCAGCAGGAGAATAGCAAAGTTTAGGACCTATCAAGCCTTGGCTCAAATAATAAATCAAATGCTCCATGAGAGCATCATCTTCCTGAACGAGAAACATACCTATGGCTGATTCTGCAGTAGCGAGATATAAAAATAAATCCCTACCATAATCCGGTAGACTCAAAAGCGGGGTAGAGACTAATGCCTTTTTCAATGCATCAAATGACTACTGCGCAAATTCATCCCATACCTATGGAACTCCTTTCCATAGAAAACACATAAACCCTTTAATGATCTCGACATAATTCACTATAAACCTTCTTAAGAAAATAGACTTCCCTTGAAGACTTTGAATTTGCCGAATTGAGGACGGGGGACTAAAGTATTGCCTCTATCTTGAAGGGATCAACTCGAATCCCTTCATTTGACACAATGAACCCTAATAACTGACTAGATGTAACTGCAAAAACACACTTATTAGGATTCAACCAGATCTTGTAAAAATCGATATCACTCAAAAACCAATCGAAGGTGACAAGGATGATCAGTTCTCTTAAGTAGCTAGATAGTCCAAGTATGCTTCGATGATATGTTTAATGTTGTGGAAAGCGTATGACATGGCCTGCTGGAAGGTAGCTCCAACATTTTTGAGACCAAAAGGCATATTTATGTATGCAAAGGTACGCCAGGGACATATAAAAGTTGTC
The DNA here is from genome assembly GCA_000404065.3 of Pinus taeda. NCBI lineage: Eukaryota > Viridiplantae > Streptophyta > Pinopsida > Pinales > Pinaceae > Pinus > Pinus taeda. Next base: position 25,138 of record APFE031717448.1, on the reverse strand, counting down.
TTATGCTGATCTTTAGGATGGATAGGGATCTGATTATAACTAGAAAAACCGTCCACGAAGGAGAAAATTTAATTACCCACAGACTCATCAATAACTAATTAATAAATGGCGTGGGGTAATTATCTTTGGGACAAGCTTTGTTTAGGTCCCTAAAGTCAATGCATACTCAGATTGTTCCTTGCTTTTTATCCATAGGGACTGGATGAGAAACCCAATCTGTAAGAGGAACAGGGCATATAAAACCCGCCTTAAGCAACTTCTCTACTTCAGCTTTAATGGTTGCTGCTTTCCTAGGATTAACCGCCCGAGCCTTCTGATGAATTGGCTTGGTGTTTTAATACATCTTGATCTTATGTTGGACTATGGATGGATCAATGCTAGACATTTCTTCATAAGTCCAAGCGAATACATCTCGGAACTCCTTAAAAAGGTCGGTGTAAATTTGAATTTCTTCAGGGGAACATTTGGCTCTGATGAAGAGATTCTCGATCATGTTAGAGTTCCTAGAGATGTTTATAGATATCACTTTTGAATTCACTGACATATTACCTTCGGCACGAAAGTGTGCTCGAGCCAAAGGATTTGATTCCATACAAACATCACTAGTAAAGAGCTCGGAGAACCTAGATTCTACTTCTTGCAACGGAGGAAGAAAATATGAATGATGGTGTAAGTCTTCCTAAGGTCGATCTACACCCATCATTAATTCTAGGATTGCTTCCTCAGATGGTAAAACCGTGTCTAAGTAGCCCATAGCGGAGGTAGAATCAAGGGTCCATGCTGGGGCCACATCACCATCTAGCTCCTCCTCAGAGAAAGGAGTAGAATGGTTGTTTGCAGAGTTGACGATAGAATGATATCTAAGCTCTGCTGCAGACATAAGAAATGCCATTCCACCAAATTGTCCTTTAGCTAATGTGGTCATATGTGAAGGAAAGGTCCAATAGCCTGAAAAATAATGAGTTTAGAATAACTCTTCCCGTGAAGACTCCTTGGATGATGAAACGACATTGATTCTAGCGATAGGAGAGGGAAAATCAAATGTACCCATCAATGAAAAATACATCCCAACTCCTAGATTCTCAGTAGGCAAACGAGGGTTATCCACTAAAGGAATAGTAGAATCCGAAGTTGCTCGAGGATCAATTAGAGAATAATCCAATTGATCAACCTTGATGATTTTCCCCTCACGAGGAAAGCAAATGACATGAAACAAAGTCAAAACAACGACATCCATTTCGTATACCCAGTTCCTTCCTAAGAGGAGATTGTAATCTAGGTTAGGATCAATGAATTCTACTTCGATATTGATGACCTTGCCCCCAAGACATATGGGAAAGTCTGGGACAATCCCATGCGGCTAATGAGAATGCCCGTCAAATGCAGTCAGGAGGGTAGGTGAAGGAATAGCCGAAGGTGATCTAATGGCCTTCCAGCATGACATCAACATTATGCATGTGGAAGCTCCTTCATCAATAACGATAGGAAAAATGTTAGTTTTTCGGTATGTAGACTTTATTTGAAAAGCCATGTGACGAGGGTGTCACTTTTTGACATTAAGCATGTCGAAAGTGAGCACTAAAGAGTTGTTTGGATCAATTGCCCCTATCGCCAAAATCAAAGCACTTCGTTGAGCTGGAAATGACCGGAGAACCTCTAAAGCAGACACAGCACATGGAATTTGTCCCAAATCCTCAACAATGGAGTAATTCTATGTGGCCCTAGCATTAGGATTGATAGTCATGCGTTTAGATGAACCTTTCAGTATTCGTGGTATAGTCTCAACAGGGAGTCGCTCAATATGAAGGTCAGTATTTACGGGAGCAGTTTTATCCTTGGATATTTCAGTTTCACCATAATCACGCGACCAAGTGGCCACATGGACGTTAGAACCCATCATGAAAACATTTGATGATTTCTCCCCTTCCTGGTTACCCTTGCAGAGGTACTAGGATTTGAACTCGTGCGAGCAAGAATTTGCTGCCCTTGGGGAAAATAGTTGGTTAACACAACTTGAGAGCTAGAAGTCCCTTGCTTCCCTAACAAGCGCTGAGCATCTTGAATCTTTGGGTAGAGATGACTTAAATGGTCTCCATTGCATAGTTTGCATGGAAACTTGACTTTCTTTCCAGACTCATTTCCACCACCACCAACATTATTGCCAGGTTTATTTGTGTCAATCTTCCCAATTTGACTCTTTTTCTTACCTCGTCCTTTCTTTTTTCCATTGGAATTGTGATTTCCTTTGGGTTGGAAGATTGGATAGCATTAAAAGAAGAGGGTTGAGAAGACGAAGGGTTAGATGATGTGACCTGATTGTTAGGAGCAGTTTGTAAAGACAACTGTTGCAATTGGTTCAACAGGTTCACTGCATTTGTGTCTACGGATCAAATGATACCATCTGCATGGGGACCTGGCTTTGACTTGGCTATATCAACCTTAGTCCTAGGAGCATCAGGAAATTTTTTTTGTAGAATCCTAGACTGAGAGTAAATCAATTCTAACTGCTAGGCTATAAAAATAGCTTGCCCCTCATAATAGACTCCAGACAGAGAGACATCCTTAGAGATTTCAGGTTGTAAGGATTTGAAAAACCATTTGAGACAATATTCTAGAGGAATTTCAGCTTTAATGAGCCTCTTTCTCCGCCTCCATTCCTGAATATGATCAGAAATGTGAGTTGTCGTATCTTGACGGAAATTGGCCAGAGGTTCAGTTCCGACATCATAACGGACGAGCAATTGGAAATGATTTAGGAAAATATTAGCCAAGTCGGCAAAAGATGTAAAGTTTCCCCCTAGCACTCTATATACCACTTGGATGCATTACCAATTAAAGTGCGTTGAAAAAGTCTCAACCTAACCGAGTCATTGATAAGGGAGTTTGATGAGCACCACAAATGGAATGTGGTTACATGGTTTCCCAGGTCTTCACCACCCTTCCCCTCGAACTTTGGAATGTTTGAAGGGAGTTTGCTGGGACCGGAGGCCAGGCCAGATTGTATTTAATTGGATCATTTGTTAATTTTGTGAGATCTGACAAATTCAAACTTACTAGAAAGGGAAGCCTAGGAGGACCCTAGGGATTCCACCTAGACTAGGCAGGGTTCCTAAAGTTCTCAAAAGATTGGCCTGGATTTTGAAAGGCACTAGGTTGCCCAAAGTAACTGGTAGGACTAGTTGAACCAAAAGGTGAACCTTGTGATGCAGCAAAACTCAGATTTTGACCAACTCCAGCGGAAAATCCTCCATAACCAGCGAAGCTCCCTCCTAAAGGATTATAAGGAGTCGATAACCCTTGATAAGGATTTCAAGCAGAAGCTAAGTTAGGAATACTTCGAAATGAACTAACTGTGGAGTATGACCTATTCCCTTGTTGGCCAAAAAATGGATTCCTAGTTCCTATGCCACTAATTGTAGTGTTAGTCCAACCTTGAAAGGGACTACTGCCTTGTCCTGTAGAAGAAAAAGGCATAGATCCTATCATCGAGTTGGAATGTGGTATATGACCACTTCCAAAAGGAAAACCATGAAATGAAGCCGACCCACCCATCATGGATGTGGAGGCACTAAATGGAACTAATGGAATACCCTGTGAATGGGTGCCAAATGAGAAGAATCTAGAACTAGAGCATTGGCTTGGGAATTTCCACTCGTATAAGGAATTGAGGCAGACCCAACTAAGGATGTGCTAGCAAAGGACCCAAATAAAGATGCATAGGGGATGGAAATAGTTCCTCCCCCTTGTACTGATGTTGGATTGTACATGGTTGTAGCACTTATGGTAGAAGCCATGCTTCTAGTGGTGGTCATCGAAGGTAAGTGCATAATATGACCTGGACTTGATGGTCTATGCATCGGAGTCCCAACGTATTGTAATACATATGGATGGTTAGAAGGTAGAGGATAATTCGGAGCCACTAACGACTCTGGGAGTTCTTCTACTTCTATGTTATCTTCCGATTGAAAGAGAAATCGAGAGAGAGCATGGGTTGTTCCTCTCTAGTTCTACAAAAGTACCAGGCCTATTCTAAACACTAATGCCCTCAAGGGGAGGATCAATCGCCGATGCATCAGCTGCCACGGGATGAATCTTACTAGTAGTATTACCTCTGCGCCTTCTAGGAGAAGGCTCTAAACTTGGTGGTGAAAGACCACGAAGTCTTCGAGGCCGTCTAGGCGATCGGTCAGCCACTTTGAATTTTTTTTATTAAGATCTAATTAAAGACTCAAAAAAAATGAAATCTAGGCCAACTAAGAGCACAGAGCACACACTAAAAAGTCCCTAAAAGATGTCAGCCAGTCAAACAACTTTCAAATATTTTTGCTTCAGGTGATAAGAATCAGATACCAAAATACAAGAAAGTGAAGTAAGGGGCCTTCTGAAGATAGTCTGGGATAATGATGGCCCAGTCCTACTAGCGAAGGTAACAGAGGAAGTTATGTTGACCTCCTAACAACAACCTGCGCTAGTGCAAGCCCCCAAGCTTCTCAAGGGTGCCCTCCAGTAGTACCGTTGAGAGTGATACAATGTCAACTTCAGGTGCCATGGGAATCCCCTCCGCAACCACCTATGTAGATCCCTAGGAGAAACAACTAAGGTTATCAACTCATGTTAGAAGCTAGGCGAAACAATATTGACGTAAGATCCGACAAGTAGGAGAGGGGGTATCTCTCTCCTTTATCTTCAAAAACCCTCGTGCTTAACTCCCAGATGCGGAGCCTTCCTGGTCTTCCTAATGCTATTGAAGTTTCACTCACTATTCAGACTCCTATGTTCAATAGTCTAAATGGCCTTGGAGAGTTTTTTCTCCACACGCCTAATCCAAGGCCCTAAAATATCCTAAAACTTGTTGGTGTGTCTAAATTGACAATTATAGAAAAGTTATAGTGTATTTTAATTAGCACTTGTTTTTAAATGGGATATTCTTAAGTCAAGGGATTAGCGAAAATGAAACTTGTGGTGTTTTAACACAAAAGAAATTAATAAAAACCAAACTATATGCAAATGCGCTCATTTTGTTCTTCGATGAAAGAAATTTCTACTAGGTTCTGAGGAACTTTTAAGAAAGCAACAAAATTTTCTTTTCTTTTCTTTTACTCAAGCTTCACACTCACAAAAATTAAAAAAACTATGGATGTCCTAAAAGATGCACAAATTTATCCTAATGCAATAAGTACATGCTAATGCAAAAATTAAGACTACTCTAAATGAAAGAAATGAAAGTAACTTGTTTATCAATTCTAATTAGCCACTTAAGAGTTTAGATAGAATATAAGTTGCTAATGCTCATTTTCGTCCAAACACTAAAATAAAATTTCAACACAAATAAAAATGCACTTTCACTTGCAAAAGGGAAACTAAATCAAAACAAGGACAAAGAAAGAAAAAACCAAGTTTTCAAGAACTTTTCTTCAAAAGCTAAAACAAAAACGACTTTTCAAAAGTACTCCAAAAACCATTGAGAACTTTGAGACCATAGAATAAGCAACCAAAACACTTTGCAAGTTATCAACTCAAAATGGGCGAAAAATCAACAAAATAGGTGTTTCAAGATGCTCTCAACAATCAAAGAGCATAAAAAGCGCTTGATGACAACGATCAAGTGATCAAGACAAGCAATTCTCAAAATTGTCACACAACAACTTTAAAAAAGAAAGAAAAGTAAATGACCACAAAGATGCAGTTTTGACATGAAAACGAAAATATCACCAAAACACGGTTTTCCACGAAGATTGAGACCAATCTTTCTGCCCTGGAAGACCAAAATAACAAAGATTTTATAAAGAAATCTTGTGTGCTTAAACAAAAATGGTGACACTTACAACAAAACAAAACAAGGCCAACACTTTCCAAAACCAAAGAGAGCTTGAAATCATGAACTTGCTCTAAAAATAAAGATTGACACAAAAAATAACTGTTTAGGAAAGACTCAAACCAGCAGACAGAGCTTCAGAAACAAAAATATTTGAAAAATATTGAAAATTTTAGAGTATACGCGATTGTGTCAATACACAGTTGCGTGTATACACTATTCATTCCACAGAAACCTGCATATACATGGTCTCATATGGTGAAATTTGCATACATACACGATTGTAACCTAACCATGATGCGTATATAACAGATCACAAGAAAAAACAAAAAACAAAAAAATCTGAAGAAACTGATCAAACTTATAGTAAAAGTTCCTACAAGAACAAACTACTAAGTCAGAGCAAGTAGATAAACAGCTGAGCCCTGATTGGCTTGAATAAACCCAAACTAGGAACAACAATACTATTGTCCCCAGTGGAGTCACCAATTCTATTGAGGGACAAAGTCCCCTAGGGTCTTGGGTCAATACCCTAGCAGAGTGGGGGTTATCTACAAAGAAAAACAAGAATTCCATACAGCCATGATACTAATATAAACAAGCTATGCAAAAAGAGGTGCACCTGGTGGTCCTTCATTTGGGTAGATCCAGCTGGGGTCCAAACCCTCTCAGAGTTCCTTTCGATCCTTCAACTTGCAAGGAAATCAATTCAAGGAAACATAGCAGTATATGGACCAAGCATCATAATAAAATCAACTTCATAGCATATTGAAAGGTAGTTAGTTATACAAAACAACCATTCATATGTAAATCATAACATTTGTATCATAAGCATGAAGAAGATTAATATCAGGAACAAGACAAGTGTTTCTTTTATTATAGATAACTAAAATGCAGTAAGGAATGATTTCACCTGAGTCTTCCTTTTGTAGGCTGGAAGCGGAACCGTCCTCCAGATTTGTCCAATCTCAATCCTCCAACAAACTCCTTCCATGACTCACTCAAGGATATCTTCACTAATGGAAAGACATCATAACTTAGGGAAATAAGGGTTTCCTGTAATGGAGGAAGTGATGGAAGCAAAAGGATCTTTAGACCTGATTAGGGATAATCTCAGCAAAGTGATTTTTCTCTCTCTTCTCTCTTCCTCTAGGCCTTCCCATTGAAGCCTTTTCTTCTACGAAAGTAGTTTTTTAGTTGGGAATTCATTAGGAACAGTTGGGCCACGGGTACTAATAGGTAATCAATAGGTAAAAACCATGATCTCCACCCGAAATTAAAGAGATTTAATTTTTTAAGTGTTTTAAGACATATACACAGGTTGGGTATACACAGACCCACATACGCACGTGTTTAGCTGAGGGCAATGTCACGTATAGGGAGTAAAACATTATTTTTTGAGTATTTGGACCAGGTCTGGAAGGAGGGGTTGCCCTAGGCCATGAGTGCAGCATCACAAAAATCAAGAGTGAGATTTGGAGCTATAATAGCTATGGACAACAAGCAAGCAAGTTGTAGTCGGAGAATAGGTTAGTATGGAAACATGGTGTAGCAATGGCACATAATCCAGTATAGTGATGGGTATAGTCATGATTAATGAAGCGTGATGAGATGTAGTGTAGTGATGATGGGTGCAGCAGGTGCAACGTAGTGAGATGCGGCAGGACGACGAAATGCAGCACAACGATAGGTGAAGGAGTCACCTTGGAGAATCAGTTGAAGCATCATGTCTTCAACTGATCTCGTGTATCATCTTCTTAGAGATGATCTATGATGTTATCTAGATAATTGAAATTGTTGATTTCTGTTGTAAATGTACTATCTCTCTCTCTCTAATGAACTATTGAAGAACATATAAGAAGAATTGATCAAGGGTTTCCCCACATTAGGGTTTGTCCCTGGCTAGCGCCACATCTTGTGTCCTCTTGTCTTGGCTTGTCTTCTGCGATTTATGTTTAAGTTCTATCTACAGTTTACTTTAATGTTGATGTGATTGCTAATTTGGATAAGATATTGAGCTTGTTGTGAAAATTGAAATAAATTGCTCTAAGCATAGAACATACCTAAAATTAACATGGTATCAGAGCTGAGCTGAAGATAATACCCAAGCAATCACCAAAGATAGCTGTGAATGGAAAAAAAAGGATCAATGGATTCCTCATCCCTCTTCAAATTCACCAAGGGTGAAGTCGAAGCAGAGAATATTATCATAATGGTGCAACAAAAGTTTCTGATGGCCTACCTAAAGATCACTTCAATGGGAAGTTCGGATCTAAGGGTGGAGGGAAAGGCAGATGCCTTGGTTGTAATAAGTTCGGCCATTATGCGAAGGAGTGTCTGAGGTAGGGACACATCACTTGATGATGATAACAATCATTCTAGGGACATCTTCAATTATCAGAGGAATGATAGCTAATGCAGGTCATCAAGGAAATGGTCGACTCTTCAAAGAAAGCAAGGAATCCCAGGTATGAAGAATAAAATGTTGTTTCTGATAAGATAAAGAAGCGTTATCTTGTATTGTCCCTCTCCTTCAGATTCTTTGGGAATCTGACTTATTTTTCATAGTGCTTCAAGGCACCTCATGAGATAGAAGGGTGCTCTCTAAAATTTGGTAGAGATGGAAGAAACTATGGGATTATACTTGGAGTCGATGCCACCTATCTTGGAAGGGGTGTAGGGAATATTACCCCTGAATTGAATGAGGGTAATTCTATTCATTTACAAGATTTTTTTTTTTATGTACCTAATCACAAGAAGAACTTGGTGTCCATCTTGGAAATGGAAGTTAAACGTTTCAAGGTGGCATTCATCGATGGAAAGGTACGTGTTAAAAAATAGAACTTTAAAAGATGCTTTTTCTCATGGGTTCAGGGTTGGAAATTTGTATCAAGTTACATGATGATCCATTAGAGATCATGTCAATTGACATATTGCATCTATAACACCAGAGTTCTACCTATGGGGCCCTACCTGATTTGAGTCAGATGATGATAGGGCTACCTGAATTCAAGAAGAGAATGAAGGTACATGTCTGAGATGTACCGAAGGAAAATCTTATAAGGGGACCATTCCCCTCATGCAGAAAGTCCACAGGTTTGGAAAAACCAAATGAGTTTTAGATTCATGATCAGGAATCTCATGTATACAGGTGGAAGGAAGCCCTCTATGGCTTGAAGAAAAACATCCCGAGCGTAGTATGAGAGGATTGATAACTTTATGATGAAGTTGAGATTCACTAGGAGTGAAACCAATCCAAACCATTACCGAAAGGTTGTGGATGATAGACCTCTCATACCAGCACCTTATGAGGATGACCTATTTTTGATAGGTGTAGACCCTCTCATTTGCATAAGTAAGAGGGAGTTGGATTTCAGATGTGGAATGATAAACTGCAAGTCTGTGACTACCTCAAGGATCTTAACTTTTAGAAGTTATATGGTAGTGATGACAGACAAGATTTGGGAAATGCCTTTGAGTTTCATAAACTCATTTGCGTTGATGTTCTTGGTGAACTTCTGTCCAGACATATTTTTTACAGTTAGCATGGTGAGCTCATATTTGGTTGAGCCTCACTAGATTGTTGCCAGGAATCTTCTGAGATATCTTCAGGGCACAATCTCCCATGGATTGAGATACACTTCTGGAAATAAGAAAATGCATGATTATTCGGCTACTGTCTGGGTAGGCAGTGTGGAGGATCACTAGAGAACTTCTTAGTGTTGGTTCTCTTTGGATTCTACTTCAATATCATGGATGAGTAGGAAGTAGAATTTGGTTGCTATAAGCACCGTCGAGACTGAATACATAGTTACGAGTATGATCTCGTGTGAAGTTGTATGGTTGCAGAAGTTATTAAGTGAGTTGTTTGTGCACATGATGAATAGCACTGTCATTCTTTGTGACAACTAGAGGGGGGATTCAATTATTGAGGAATCTCATATTTGATGATTGCTCTAGCAGATAGACATCAGATACTGCCTTATATAGGATATGGTAAGTCGATGAGCGAGGAGGCTCCATCACATTGAGACTGATGTACAAGTCACAAAAATTTTGTCAAAACCCAAGGGAAAGGTCAAATCTGTGACTTTCCCAAATGACTTGGAGTCACTGAGAGACCTTCTTATAAGGGTCCTGCATTTTGCATGCATTGAGCTCTCGGAGCTTTGGGGGGCTTGGGGTACTCATTGAAGCAACATAAGACCACAAGGCAACTCACCCTCCCTTGGTGGTGCGCTATGTACAGGATGACAGGTTCAACCTTCCCTTATGATACCATGTGGCGACTATGGAATAGGATGATTAGTTCTCTTGTGGGTCAGGATGATTATTTCTCCTGTGGAAACTATAGAATAGGATGATTAGTTCTCCTGTGGGCTGGGATGATTAGTTCTCCAATGAAAAATGTGAAATAGGATGATTAGTTCTCCTCTTGGCCAGGATGATTAGTTCTCCCATGGTAACTGTGAAACAAGATGATTAGTTCTCCTATGGGCTAGGATTATTAGTTTTCCCATGGCTACTTTGGGGTAGGATGATTCATCCTCCTGGTGATAGGATGATTAGTTCTCCTGTCGAGGCATCCTACCCATGCAATCTAGGACTCATGGGAAGTACCTCTCATCTGATCAATGAGTAGGGAAATGGTGTTAGGGACCATAGTAGTACTATCGATGGACGCATCATTGTATATACCGTAATCCCTATGCTAGGATGGCCTCCATTGATCTAGGATTAATGAAACTGATTTGGGATCAGTATGAGTGGTTTGAGACACTCTCTTTTGATATTTATTTGGAATCAATAAAACTGACTTCGAATCAGTAAGAGTGATGTGACACACTCTCTTCAGATGAAACTAACATCAGGTCAGTAGAGAATGGTATTAGACATTCTCAATCAGTTCTTCTTCTTCATGGTTCAGCAGAGTAAAGCAGAGTAGAGTAGAGCAGAGCATAGCAATGCATGGCACTGATGGCAGAGATAGTATAGTCAGACATATGGATCAACAAATGGAGTTCTCCCTAGTTGAGAGGGAGTGTTAAAATTGGAAACTAGGGCCAAAATCCATGTGGGTCATCTTATTAATGGAAACTAATATTTTTCTTGGATCCCTCTCATCGAGAGGTGTAGGATTGATCTAAATATCATCTGATTCCAATAAGTATTCATGGAGATATGAATTTATTTGTGTTATGGGACAATTCGTCAAGGTCGGCCAACAACCAAATAAACCCCACTTGTGCTCAACGTTTTAGTATAAATAGAAGTGGCATTCAAGTCATTTCAACACACTTGGGATCTCTTCTTCTCTACTTATCTTTGGGTTTTAGTAGGAGGAGAGATCCTAAGGGATAACGCTGCCCTAATCTAGAGGGAAGAAGCCGGAACTGCGAGGAAGTGTCGTGAACTGTTGGAACTGTCGGGAATTGTCAGAAACTGCTAGAACTACTAGGAATTTCTAGGAACAGTTGGAACAGCTGGAGCTCCTGGAGCTCCTGGAATTTCCGGAACTACTGGAACTACCAGGAATTGTCGAGCACTGCCAGGAATTGCCAGGAACAGTCGGAACTGCCAGAACTACCAGAACTGCAAGAACTGCTAGGAACTTCCGGAACTGCTGGAAGTGCGGGAACTGTCAGGAACTACTTGGAAGTGCATGGAACTTCCGAGACTGCGGGACTGCCAGGAACTAGCGAGAACTGCCGGGAACTTCTGAGAACTGTTGGAACTGCTGGGAATTGTCGGAACTTTCAGAATTGTTGAGAACTCCCAAGAATTGCCAGAATTGCCGGAATTGGTGGGAACTGTCAGGAATTGCCTGAACTTCCAGGAACTACCAGAACTGTCAAAACTATTGGAACTGCTGGGAACTGTTGGAACATCTATCTCCGAAGGAGAGTAGCATGCAAGGGACAACTAACTAACATTGGGACAATTGTATGGTACTTAACAACAAATACACCAAGCATGCAATGTTATAGCTAGCATGCAAGGGACAACTAGCATGCAACAACAAGCATGCTAAGAACAACAAGCAACTAAGGAAAACAAGCATGCTAGGGACAAAAAGCAAGCAAGGGACAAAAAGCAAGCAAGGTGCAGCCAGAGAATAGGTCAGTACGGAAACATGGTGTAACAATGGCACATAATGCAGTATAGTGATGGATACAGTCCTGATTAATGAAGTGAGATGAGATGCAATATAGTGATGATGGGTGTAGCATGGTACAATGTGGTAAGATGCAACAAGATGACGAAATGAAACACAACGATAGGTGAAGGAGTCATCTTGGAGAATTAATTGAAGGATCATGTCTTTAACTGATCTCATGTATCATCTTCTTAGAGATGATTGTAGGTTTTAACCCCGTACAGAAATTACCTGCATACGAATTCTAAATCACAAGAAAATAAAAATGCGAGAGCATAACCCATAAAACACATATACACAGAGATTTCCCACTGGATCTCAAGACCGAGACTACCAGC
>APFE031717444.1:104849-128468 GCA_000404065.3 Pinus taeda | reverse complement strand
TTCTTGATGTAATCTCCAAATTTTGATTAATATATTCCTGATGCCTATGTTTGGTGGACATAGCCCAGATTGGTTGGGTGAACCACGTTAAATATTGTGTTTATGTGCTTGACTGCTGTGTTAATTCTGCTGCGTATTTATTAAATAGCTGTGCACCTGATCCAACAAAAATTAATCAATACATCGCTAATAACGTTATATGTTATATGGAGAGATTAAAATGGTAGAGTATTGTAGTGTTTTTTTAATCAATCCTAATTAATATAGACTACAACATTCAATTGTCAATCTAAAGTAGGTCTTGCTGTTTCAATGAAATTTGCATTGTCTATGCGGATACACCACAACCAAGAATAAGAAAGTGCAAAAAATAGTAAAAGGTGTCGCTAAACTAAATTGCTTAATCAAAGCATTCATGTAGACATAGAAACACTCTACATAATTAATCACACTTCGTAACTATTAAAGTAAATGTGCGTCACACAAGAACTAATATCTACTCTAGCTGATTACTACCATTCTGTTGATTAACTCAGTGTAACAAGATAATATAAATAGAAACAACAATGAATGTAATCCATGATTTGTACAACAACAACGAGAACCATAAATCAATGAGCTAAACTAGAATGTACACTACCTCTATCACTATAATCCCTGCCAAAGAGGAGGGCCCTTCCTCCTCAGCAGGATGCAGGAGTAACACAAAAGTAATTAATAAATCAACTGAAGAGCAGTAACAACATCATTGTGCTGATTAATATTAAAAATAAACTCAGAATTACAGAAGAAGAGTAAAAATAATTTTCTATATGTCGTCTCCTTGTACATGAAAAATCGAGTTCCTTTATAGTTATTACACCCTGAAATTAGAAAACAAATCAGTCATGAGAATCTCACGATTCTGATGCTGATAAAAAATAAAAGTACTTACAACCTATTTCTAAACACAAATACACAGTAGTTAGGATTACAACTGCTTGAGTCTGTTGCTTCCAAAATTAACAATCCCTACTACCGACAGTTGTTATGTGGAATAGTACCCACATTTTCCAGCTTCGGTACAACATCATCATGTGAATAACGGTTCGGGATGTTATGGCAGCGCTGGCGACAACACTTTTGGCATAACAACGGATTCTTATATCAACACGTAGTGTAACAACATCCTATAACACCATCTAATATATAACAACAACCCGTAACAACATCCTGTAACAACATCTAATGTGTAACATCGAACTGTTCTACCATTATCTATAGTTAATTCGTGTTCTGTCCTCTTCATAGCTTTGTTCTCACGAACCATCACCTGAAAAGAAGAAGAGCTTTCCAAAATACTCCTTCAATACTTTCCTAGTTAGCCACAAAAAGGAATAAATCATTGCATTACTCAGTAAAATATCGCAAAGTAACATAACAGTAGAATAAATTATAAAGGTGAGAAAACATGGAAATTGGTTAAGTAAAGTCACAGGCCTAGAGGACAGAAGGGTCAAAACTAGGGAAATAATGTGCAAAACATAAGTAAAAAACCACTCCCAACAAGTACTAGTTCTGGTCTTTGAATTTGACAATAGAGATGAGGAGTGCATGCTACAGGTTGTAGTGCTTCCATAGAAGGACGCTTTGCATAGAGAAGAAGGAGGAAACAGAAGCACCACTTCACCATAATTTTCTTGGAAGGAACCATTAGGGGAATTTTGAGGTCTAAAATGGGCCTTTTAAAGAAATTATAAAATAATAGTGGAAATAATAAAATAAGATTAGATTACTTCATCAAATTTTAGAGGGAAAAAAAGAAAAAATATTTTTTCAACTCTTATTTTAAACTTATCTCCCTATGGGTTTACTCAAATTTCGAGCGGAAACACTCATTGGATGCCAAATTTGATTCTTCATCCAAGGAGTACCCAAGTTCCATACTTCCAATGGACCCTGCTACATGAAAAATGAGAAATACATGAAAAAGGTGATTGCAATAACGTTTGTCCATGTACTTCTCATTTTTCGTGTAGCGGGGTCCATTGAAAGTATTCAGCATGGGTAATTCTTAGATGAGGAATACAAATTTTCATCCAACGAGTACTCCCACTAAAAAATTGAGTAAAACCTTAGGGATATAAGTTGAAAATACGAGTTGAAAAAGTAGTTATATTATTATTTTTTTTTAATCATTTTACTTTTTTACTCTAAAAATGGTGAATCATCCCCAATGGTTGACATCATCATCTTGAATCCTATTAGTTCTTATAAGGTTTATTTTGGTCGTACTTTTCTTTTAGGAGGCCCATTTTAGACCTCAAAATTCCCCTAAGGTGAGGTGTTGCTACACTGTATTGACCCAAGGTCGCAGCTAGAACAGGTAGTAAGACGTGATCCAAAGGTGCAAATTTTCACTAACAATGGGGAGTGTGACTGAGATAAAGTCACAAAGGCATGAAATTGCACTTGGAGAAGTCAATGGCTATGTGACCAGGCTTGGGATGCGATTATGTGACTTCTCTTGAGGTAACCCAGTCGCAAATCGTGATTGCAAAATATTATGATTGATGTGATCTAACCTAGGCTACGACCATGCAACCCCTCCCAGAGCTACTAAGTCACAAATCATACTTGAAGCAGTTGGTGGTCGATGTGACTTCTCCTCTTCTGCGACTATGCGACATTTAGGGACATGGAACACACGAAGTCAAAATAAAAGGAAGCCTATCTCACAACTATGTAGGGAAGCATATGTCACACTTTAGAACTATAGAGTCAATAAAAATCGACTATGCCTTTTTCAACACCTATACTGTAAAGCTAAAGATACATAGCACATTTTGGTGCTCTGTCAAAGACGTGGTTACTGGAGTGTGTGAAAATCTGAAAAGCCTCCATATTGATTGTGAAAAGTGAAAAGAATAAACATGAAAGTAGAATAACACTATTCTGATGCGATGAAGGCTAGTATGATGCAATGGATACAAATGTTTTGGAATTATTTCTATAGTTAACACCACATGGGATGCAACTTTCATTGCCACAATGAACCTTTAAGTTCATATTGCACTCTTATCACTCATCTAAAGGCACGAACTAGTTTGTAAAATGAGTTTGTGACCTAGTGTGTCTACTCTTTCGAGGTTTTATGTTGTATTCTCATTCTCCAATGCAAAAATTGGAGAATGTGACCTACACTGCTCTTGATAGATGTTGCCTGCACCAAGGGCTGAAGCTACAACTAGGTCACAAATCGCAATGACAAATTTTACTAACCTTTCTTTGGAAACTTTCTAATGCGAGGTGTGACATGCATATGCATGTGAGCACATGACCAATGTATAACACTACCATCTGCATATGCATTTAGGACTTTTAAAGGGATGGCTCACATACAGGAGAATGCGTTTTCCTCTTGGGAAAATCACCCCAAAGACACTTATCATATGCTATCATGGGGAGTGATGCCAACCATGTTGGAGAATGTGGTTGTAATCTACTCCTATGGTCACATATTTTAATGTGAAGGATCAAAATCACCTTATATGGGCTACACATTGCCACAAAACCATGGTGTAGAAAAGGACTACACAAGGGTCCAAGTTGATTCTTTACTTTGAGCTAATTTGTCTTGTTTTTGGCATTATAGTTCATCTACATATTTATATGAAAATGTTTTCTGTTTGTAGGTTGGAATGTTTATTTTCATGGAGAAAGTGAGGGCTTCTTGCAAGAAGTATTGCAGTTATGGTTTTTGCAACTAGGCTCGCTAGATCCATGGAATTTCCCAAAATACTATGTAAACTATAAAGCAAGAACGACGGCAAACAAATCAACATTCAACATGGAAAATGGATCACAACCCTACTTAATGGCTCATCATGCTGCACAACAACATTAGGGTTTCTAGAAACCCTACCCATTCTCCTCACATTTTATCCTCTATCAATATGCAAATGTTCTCATCATGGGGTCAACAATTATGCTGAGACCAATTCAACTTGTACTAAGAAATATACATGAGAGAGCAGTGAAGATGTCCAAGGGTCATGAGGGGAGGTCAAGGGTGATGGTAGGTGAGTAGTCACCTCCTCCCTATAAATGTGCCCTCATGCCTCATTGGCAAGAGTAATTTAACACTTGAGTTGAGGCGAGGATTAGATAGTTATTTTATGCTCAAGAACTAGAGGCATTAAGCTCTTGGTAGCTAGTAGAGTGGAGTTGCAGTGAGGCTATGGTTTTGAATTGGGCGCTGACATGAGAAACCAATGTTCCACTATTTAGTTTTGATCAATTTCAAGATATGTACCTGAAGTTGCAACAATATTAATAAGATGTTCTTCATGTTTGGCACTGATTCCCGTGCTTACTCATGGTGGTTGTATTGGTTGTCTCGTATTTTCACTGTATTTGTATGTGTGTCTTCTTATACAAAATATGTTATGGAATGGTTCATAGTTGTTGCACATATGTTTTTCTTTCGAATCTGTGTTTACTTATTTCTTTCCATGTTAGTGATCTATTCTGAACTATTTTAAAATTAACTTTTGGCATGTTCTTGTTTATGTATGTCTGATTGGGTTTTGGCTCACCAATTCCTTATGGCATACCTATTTTTATTGGTACCAATATTTTTTTGTACCTCTTTCTATGGTTTGTCAAACTCGGGATGATTTTGTTTCACTATCTGGGCATTTCGTTCTTGTCCCCACTCTGACACCTTTTCATTTGATAACCAAGAGCAAAAATATTCGTGGTGGTGGCCAGACCCACATATCGGATGGGTCTCCAATTCAAAATAGTATGAGGTCTAATTGAGACTTCACACCAGGGAGATGCCCTTAGTTGTTGACATTACATTTCAGCCTGTCAACATGTTAGTATCATCAATCACAGGGAGAATGTACTATATCCTTGATTAATTATTTCTTGTGGATGATTTCTCCCACATGACATGGGTTTACTTATTAAATATAAAAGATGAATTATTTAGCATGTTTCAAGATTTCAAAGCTCTTGTTGTAAAATTAATAAAGAATAAAATCGTGGCTTTAAGCTCAAGTAATTGGGGTGAGTATATTTCCAATTTTTTCAAGGCTTTCTACAAGGAGGAAGCATTCAAGGGAAATTGAGAGCTCCAAACAACCCACACTAATAAAAAGTTGTAGAGGGAAAGGTTTGATATTTCATATGGGATATTAATGCCATGCTTCATGACCAAGAATTACTAGTGTTTTTGTGGGTAGGAACATGCAATGTAGTAGCCTACATCTAGATTGGGTGTCCTCATATGATATTGGATGACACAACACTAGTGGAAGAATTCACTAGACTAAAGCTCAAGGTGAGTCATTTTCACATCTTTCATTGTTTAGTCTATATACATGTACCTATAAAAATTCAAACCAAGTTGGAGCTCTCCAATAAGAAGGGTTTATTTGTGGGCTATAGTGAGACTACAAGGGCCTATATAGTACATATTCCAAAGAAAAGGAATAAAGTGGTACGAAGATATGTAAATTTTAATGAAGTATTTGCATCTAAGAAGCCAGATGAGTCTATTCTAGCAATAGAGGATGGGGAGAAAGAAGCTTTGAAGGTTGATCCAAGGGAACCAAAGACACTGGCAATTTCTAGTTTAGGATGACAACCTTTTGATGTGGAGAAGAAGGCATTCGCCCCTTCCAATTTTGTTAAGAGACCTTAATGGTTCACACCAAAATTGAGGAATGTTACATCATTAAAAAACAAAAGGGGAAGTTAGTAGTAACTTCTATGAGGATCTTCAAAATCGAGCATGACACAATTGAAAACATCAAGAAGTTCAAGATGATGTTTGTGATGAGAGGGTTCTCTTAGAAAGATAGAGTGGATTATAAGGAGACATTTGCTCCAATCACCGAGTCCATTTCAATTAGAGAAATTATATTTTTATATTTATTTATGGGATGGAGGATACATCAAATGGATGTGAAGATAGCTTTTCTTAATGGGATCATTCAAGAATAATTGTTCATAGATAAACCTCAGGGGGCTGATATAAATAGGAAGGAGTCCCATGTTTGTTGGCCTAAGAAAGCATTGTATGGAGTCAAGTAGGCACCAAGAGAATGGTATTCCATGATAGATTTATATTTTTTGATTATGGGATTCAATAAAAGTGAAGTAGATCCTAAATTGTATTATTTATTTATTAGGAAGATCTTCTTATTCTAGTGTTATATTTAGATTTTGTGTTTATTATGGGTACATAGAATCACATTTTCGAGTGTAAAGTAGATATGGTATCTAATTTTGAGATTAAGGACATCAACATGATGCATTTATTCTTGGATTTGGGACTTTAGTAAAAACTAGGGGAGCTATTCCTTGAATAGGGTAAGTATGCAGTTGACATCTTAAAGATATTTTGGATGGACTAGAAACCTATGGCCAGAACCATGATCACCAAACTAAAGAAGATGAAAGATTTAAATTCACAGTTGGTGGATCTCACTTTGTACACATAGATGGTAGATTCCTCAATGCATCTTATCAACACCAGACCAAGCATATGTTTTGTAGTGAACACCTTGATGTTCAAAAATCATGTTGCAATTGATGTTCACCATAGTGTCGTTAATGCTAATGTGAGTATTCATAATTTTGAAAGGATAACTCAACACTCATGCAACAATAAAGGCTAAGTAGGGGTTGAAGCTGAAAGGTTGGAGCATAGTTCAATCAACAAAAGTTCAATTAGTTCAAGTGCCTAATAGGTTGATCTAGTCAAGTTTCAATGGATCGCGATTATTGTTACACCAAAACACACAAGCATTGGTAAACAGATATATTGGTAAATTTAAGGATCTGAGGGAGGTGTTGAGAAGTGTAGCAAGAAAGGCTCAATTTGGCTTAGCCTTGGTCAAGATGAGAAAATTCAAAATTTCCACGTTAGCAGACAACTTAGAGGCAACTAACTAAGGTGACATGACTCTCTGTTATAGCACCATTTACCACCCTTCGTATTTGTGTTGATTGATTTATGGCCTAGGGAAACCCCTCCTTCCAAACTTGGTCCAAATATATTAAAAACAATGTTTTATTCCTTGTACGCTACTTTTCCCTAAGATAAAAGCGTGTACACATGGGTTAGTTAATACTAAACCTACGTATATGTGTTAAAACACTTAAAAAATTAAATTTCCTTGATTATGGGCGGAGCTCACAAGTTTTACCTATTGATTACCTCCTATTTCCCATGGCCCAACTATTTCCCAACTAAAAAACTAATTGGGAGAAGTATAAATAGACTTCTATGGGAAGGCCTAAAGGAGGAGAAGAGATAGACTTATTATACAGAGATTATCCCTGACTGAGTTTGATGAATCCCTGTGCCTCATGCACTTCTCTAAGCTTCAGGAAATCCTTGTTTACTTGATTATAGATATTATCCCTCTTTCTTGAGATATCATTGGTGTTGGTTATGGAAGAAGATTGTTGAAGGCTGGGATAGGATGAATCCAGAGGACGGTTCTGCTTGGAGCTGGAAGAAGAAGACTTAGGTGAATTCTCTCCATGTTATTTATAGCTTACTTGAATAAACGAAATGTTGTCCTGTTTTCGAAATTAACTTTGTTTATGCATCAAATTATGTTGTAATTCATACATGAATGTTGTTTTGATGTATTATCAATCATTTTCTTATATGATATAATGTCAAATTTCATGAATATGCTTTACTTCTATACTGCTATGTATGTTCGAATTGAATGATTTTCAGGTCTAAAGAACATTGGGAGTTGCAGAGGGTCTGAACTCTGCAGGACCTAATCGAATGAAGGAAATCCCAGTATGATCACTCTTATGTAGTTTGTTTATATAATCATTTTGGCTGAGTTGTATGAGTGTTTCTTGTTGTAGTTTGCTTTTGCTCTGTTGGGGTTCTAACTCAAAGCCCTACGGTACTTATTCCCGTAACAAAATTGGTGACTCTGTTGGGGATAACAATCTTGTTATTCCTAGTTTGGGTTGTTCAGTGTCAATCGGGGCTCAGTCTTTGGTTTGCTTACTGTTACAGTCTTATTTGGTCTACTAGAGTCTCAGACTTTAAGTCTGATCTTTTTTATCTAGCTTTGTTTTTTTACTTTTATTGCAAAGCTTTTTATATGCCTTTTACTCTATTTATAGTAGGGTATACACGCTTGTTTCTATGAAGTGAACCCATGTATATGCGAGTTTCCTATACTAGAAGCATGTGTACACGCCTTTGTGCTTGAACACAGTCGTGTATACCAATTTTTTCATTGTTTTTTCAAATCTCTTTGTCTAGAAAGATATTTTGCCTGGTCTATTTAGTCTCTGTGTGGTCAATTTCTGTCTGAAGAATTTCATTATTCTGCAAGCTTACTATTTCGAAGTCTCTTCCTCATTGAAAATATTTGGCCTAGGTTTGCTTTTTGAGCAAGTTTGTAATTGGTGTTTTGGCACACAAGACTTCGTTCAGAAGTTCTTGATTGTCTTGGTCCTCCAAGATAGGTGATTGTTTTCAGTCTCAGTGTCAAGCTCGGTTTTTGATCTCCTTGCTTTGCTTTCCTTCGTTTTGTGGCCTTATAGTTGTTCTTGCTTTTTGAAAGTATTTTTGATGAATTTGAAAGTATTCCTTTCCTGACTTCTTGGTAAGTTTGTCAAGCTCTTTGCTGCTGTTTAGGTTGTTAGTACAAGTTGAAGCCTTTTCTTCTCAAGTTTTTGTTCATTTTCAAGTTTGTAACTTGCAAAGACTCCTTGTGCTCTTTTTTCGATCTTTGAGTTTTAGTAGCATTTGGAGTGATTTCATAAAGTTGTTTTGGTTGTTTCTTGAAAAAGAGAAGATCTCAAAAAACATTGTTTTTGTTTTCTTTTGCCAAGTTTGATTTTGGTTTCTTTTGGTTTTAGAAAGTGAATTGCGACCTTTTACGATTGGTCCTTCTTATTTGGAGAGAATTTTGTATTCAAAATTTGTATCCTCTTCAATACTTAAGGTGGCTCATTGATAGTTATAAACAATTGATTTCACATTTTTAGAGTGATTTAGGATCTTACATATTCATTATACCTTGCATTAGGGTAGTTTGCATTGTTAAAGCATTCGTAGTCATTTAAGTTTTTGGGTGTGTGAAGTGTGTTTCAAGAAAATAAAAGAAAAAGTATTTTTCTTTATATAAGTTTTGTAGAACCCACGTAGAGATCTCTTTTCAATAAAGAACAAACAATTGAATTCATGTAGTTAGTTTTTCATTGATTTATTTTGCGTCATACAAACACCATTGGTTTCACTTCCATCTATGCCCTTGACTTAAAAGAACAACCATTAAAATCAAGTGCTTAATTGAAATAAACTAGAACTTTTGTATTGTCATCAGAATACGCCAACAAGTTTAGGTTTATTAGGGCCTTGGATTAGGCAAGAGGAGAGTTAACTCTCCAATGCCGCTCTAAATTACAAAACATAGAAGTTGGATTAATGAGTGAAATCCAATAGACCATGAAAGCTTCGTAACTGGGAGTAAAGCATGAGGGTTAGTGAAGATAAGGATGAGAGATACCCCTCTCTTACTTGTTGGATCCTACCTCATGACTGTTCCCCCTGGCTTTTGATACAAGTTGGTGACCATAGTTTCCTATCCTTGGAACTACACAGGTGGCTGTAGATGGGAATCTCATGGCACCTGAGGTTGACGTTGTATCACGTTCAGTAGTACTTTTGGAGGGCACCCTTGTGAAGCTTGGGGGCTTACACTGGCAAAGGTTATTGTCTAGAGGTTAGCGTAACTACCTCTTATACCTTCGCTAGTAGGCTTCGGGCATAATTACCCCAGTCTATTTTTTGAAGGCCCTTGTTATTAACTTTCTTGTATTTTGGTGTCTGGTCCTAATCACCCAGAGTACAAATACTTGAGAGTTGTTTGATTGCTGATATCTTTAGGGACATTTTAGTGAGTGTTCTTTGCTCCTAGTTGGCCTAGCTTTATAATGTTTTGAGTCATTAAGTAGATCTTTTAAATAACTCAAAGTGGCTGACTAACCATCTTAGTGGTCTAGGAGACTTCATGGGCTATCATCTATGAGTCCAAAGCCTTCTCCTAGAAGTTGTAAGAGTGATTCTGCCAGTGGTTTTCAACTAGTGGCAGTAGGAACTCAGAGATTGATCCTTCGCTTGGGAGCATTAGTTCACAAGATACTCTTGGTACCGATACGAAGTTAGAGAGGAACACACCAGTTCTTCTCAAGTACTCTTCTAGTCAGAAGATAATATCAAAGTAGAAGAGCTCTCAGAGTCGGTTGCGGCTCTAAATTATCCTCTTCCTCCTAACCATCCAAAGGTTTTGTTATACATTAGAGCTCCAATTCATAGGCCTTTGAGCCCAGGTTTACATACATCTATTCCTTCAATGACCACTACTAGAAGCATGGCATCTATGACGAGTGTTGCGGGCATGCAAACTCCCATATCTGTACAAGGGGGAGGAACTATTTCCATCCCTTCTATTACTCCTAGCACGACCATACTTGGGTCTACTTCCATTCTGTCAATGAATGGAAGTTCTCAAGCCACTGCATCTAGTTTTTGATTTTTCCCTTTTGGAATGCCATCTCAAAGGATTCCTTCAGTTCCTTTGAAAATACCATCGACCGCCTCTACATCCATGATGAGTGGATTGGTTTCTTTTCAGGGTTTCCCATTTGGAAGTGGTCATATACAACATTCCAAACTGATAGTAGGGTCAATTCCTTTTCCTTTTACAAGTCAAGGTAGTAACCCCTTCCCGAGTTGGACAAACCATGTGTTTAGTGGGATAGGAGTTGGGAATCAATTTTTCAGCCAACAAGGGAATGTGTCGTATTCTTTGGTTAATTCATTTTAGAGTTTTCCACCCTTTTCTAATGCATGGAATCCCTATCAAGGGCTTTCAGCTCCTTTCAAGACTTCGTTAGGGGGTAACTTCATTGGTTATGGAGGATTTTTGGTAGGACTTGGTCAAACTCCAAATTTTTCTAGACCACAAGGACCGCCTTTTAGTTTAGTAGGCTCTACGAGTTACTTCAGGAAACCTAGTGCCTTTAAAAATCTAGGTCATTCTTTTTAGACCTTTGGGAACCCCACCTGCTCTGGATGGAATTCCCAAGGTCCCCCACAACTTCCTTTTCTAGCCACACGTAATTTTCCATACTTAACTAAATTGACGAATGATCCAATTAGGTACAATCCGGCTTGGTCTCCAGTCCCAACTAAACTTCCCTCGGATATTCCAAAGTTCAAAGGGAAGAGTGGTGAAGACCCGAGAGACCATGTGACCACATGTTTCACTTATGGTGCTCATCCAACTCCCTGATAGATGATTCTATCAGGTTGAAGTTATTTCAACACACCCTAACTAGAAATGCGACCAAATGGTATATAGAGTTTCCAGGGGGCACCTATAGTTCTTTCATTGATTTGGCTAATATCTTCTTCAACCATTTTTAGTTGCTTATCCGATATGAAGCCGGAACTGAACTTCTGGCTAACTTTCAGCAAGACTTCTCAACTCACATTTGGGATCACATCCAGGAATGGAGAAGGAGAAAAAGGCTTATCAAAGCCGAAATTCCACCAGAGTTCCTTCTCGAATGGTTTCTCAAATCATTACAACCTAAGATCTCAAAGGATGTTTTTCTTTTTGGTGTTTATTCAGAAGAGCAGGCTATTTTTCAAGCCCAACAATTAGAACTGATATATTCTCAGTCTGGGACTCTTCAAAAAATCCTACCTGATCCTCCTAGATCTAAGGCTAATTTAGCCAAACCAAAGCCAGGCCCTCATGTCGATGGTATAATTGGATCAATTGACACTAATACAGTGAACCTTTTGAATCAATTGCAGTAGTTGTCTCTACAAAATGATACTTCTAACTAGGCAACACCGTCTACACCTACACCTTCCCAACCTACCTCTATAAACGCCGTCCAGGCCACTAACCCCAAAGGAAATCAATAATCCAATGGGAAGAGGAAGCGACAGGGTAAGAAGAAGAACCAAGAAGGGAAAGGAAATGCAAACAAACCCGACCTTAGTGCTGGTGAGGGTAGAAAAGAGTCCAAGAAAAAGGTTAAGTTTCCATGCAAGTTATGCATTGGAGATCATTTGACTCACCTGTGCCCTAAGATACAAGATGCGTAATGCTTATTAGTGAAGCAAGGGTCCTTTAGCTCCCAAGCTATTCTAACTAACCTTTTTCCTCAAGGGCAACAATTACTTGCTAGCGTGAATTCGAACGCTGGTACCTCCGTAGGGGGTAACCAGGAAGGGAAAAATTCCTCAAATGTTTATATGATGAACTCTCATGTCGATGTTTCTACACAAGCATGCTATTATGGTGAAACAGAAACATATAAGGCTAAATCTGTTGTCAAAACCATAGACCCACTTCATATTGAGCGACCCTCTGTTGAGTCTATACCTTAGATACTGAAAGGTTTTGCAAAGCGCTCGAGTATTAACCCTAATGCTAGGGCAGCCTAGAACTACTCCATTATAGAAGATCTGTCTCAAAGTCCTTGTGCTATGTCTGCTGTGGAGGTACTCCAGTCGTGTCCTACTCAGAGAAGTTCTTTTCTTTCGGTAATCGGTGCAGTAGATCCAAAGAATTCTTTAGTGCTCACTTTTGATATGTTGAATGTCAAAAAGAGACTTCATCACCATATGGCTTTCTAGATAAAGTCCACTTACCGAAAAACCAATATTTTTCAGACAGTTATAGATGAGGGAGCTTCCACATGCGTAATGTCTATGTCATGTTGGAAGGCCATTTCATCACCTTTAGTTGTTCCTTCACTGACTCTCTTGACAACATTTGATGGACATTCTCATAGGCCACATGGGATTATCCCAACCTTTCCTATATGTGTTGGGTTAAATGTCATAAACATTGAGGTGGAAATTGTTGATGCCAACCTCGATTATAACCTCCTCTTAGGTAGGAATTGGATTTATGATGTGGATGCCATAGTTTCATTTTTATTCCACATCCTCTGTTTTCCTCATGAGGGGAGGATTGTTAAAATTGATCAGTTAGATTATTCTCTAGGTGACTTCCATGCAACTTCGGATTCTACCATTCCATTGGTGGATAATCCCCATCAACCTATTGGGAATTTAGGAGTTGGGATGTACTCTTTGTTAATGGGTATATTTGACCTTCTTGCTCCTACATCCAAAATTAATGCAATTTCATCCTCTAAGGGACCTTCACAGAAAGAGTTCTTTCGAACTCATTAATTTTTAGATCCTTGGACCTTACCTTCATCTACCACCACATTAGATGGAGGGAAAGTTGGTGGAATGGAATTTCCCATGTCTGTAGCAGAAATTAACTATCAATCTATAGTTAACTCTACAGACAAACACCCCACTCCTTTTTCACAAGAGGAGTTAGATGGCAATGTGGCTCCAGCTTGGACCCTCGATTCTACTTTAGCTCTGGATTGCTTGGATATAGTGTTACCATCTGAAGAAGAAATTTTGGGGGCAATGATGGGTGTAGATTGACCATGGGAAGATTTACATCATCATTCATATTTTCTTCCTCTATTGCATGAAGTTGAATCTAGGTTCTCCAATATGCTTACTAGTGATGTTTGTATAGTTTCAAACCCTTTGGCTCCAACACAATTATCTGTGGAAGGTAACATGTCGGTTATCTCATGAATTGTACTTATAAACATCTCTAGGAATCCTAACGTGATAGAAAATATCTTCATTGGAGCCGATCGTTCCCCTGAAGAAATTCAAATCTACACCGACCTCTTTAAAGAGTTTCGAGATATGTTCGCTTGGTCTTATGAGTAAATGCCTGGAATTGATCCATCCATAGTCCAACATGAGATCAAGATGTACGAAAACTCCAAAACTATTCGTCAGAAGCTTCGACTGATCAATCCTTGGAAAGCGACAATTATTAAAGCTGAAGTTGAAAGCTGCTTAAGGCAGGTTTCATATACCCCATTCCTCTAATTGAGTGGGTTACCAATCTAGTCCCAGTAGATAAGAAGCAAGGAATGATCCGAGTGTGTATCGACTTTAGGGATTTGAATAAAGCTTGTCCAAAAGATAATTACCCCACGCCTTTTATTGATCAAATTGTTGATGAATGTGCGGGTAATGAAATTTTTTTGTTCATGGATGGATTCTCTGGTTATAATCAAATTACTATCCGTCCAGAGAACCAGCACAAGACATACTTTATTTGTCCATGGGGCACATTTGCATACAAGAAGATGCCTTTTGGTCTTAAAAATGTTGCTACTTTTCAGCGGGCCATGTCTTATGCTTTCCATGACATCAAACATATTATCGAAGAATACTTGGATGACTTAGTGGCTCGCTCTTGAAAGAGAATTGATCATCCCAGCCACCTTCGGTTTGTTTTTGAGAGATGTCGTTTTTATAAAATTCGGTTGAATCCGAATAAGTGTGTCTTTGCAGTCACATCATGTCAAATGTTAGGATTCATCGTATCAATTGAAGGGATTTGAGTTGATCCTTTCAATGTTGAGGAAATAATTTAGTTGCCTCCCTCGTCTTTGATTCGTCAACTTCAAAGTCTCTAAGGAAAGGCAAATTTCTTGAGAATATTTATAGCAAATTACGCCGAGATTACCTAAGGATTTATGCGTTTTCTTAAGAAAGGAGTTCCATTTTTATGGGACAACTTCAAGCAATGATCTTTTGATGCTTTGAAATAGGCATTACTCTCTACTCCATTGTTAATTCCACCGTATTATGGTAGATATTTCCTTTTGAATCTCGCTGCGGCAGAATCAACCATCGGTATGGTTCTAGTTTAGGAGGATGATGCTCTCGGTGAGCATGTAATCTACTAGTTGAGTCGAGGCTTAGTAGGACCTAAGCTACACTATTCTCCCATCGAGAAATTAGCCTTGACAGCTGTTCATGTTGTCCAGCGGCTTCGTCATTACATTCTGCTACGCAAAACATTCGTCTTAGCGACTGTCAATCCTTTTCAGTTTGTCCTTAGTAGACGAGTGACTGGGGGCAAATATAATCAATGGATTGTTATTTTGCAAGAATTCAATCTCAAGTTCTTGTTAGCCAAATCTAAGAAGTCATTGGTTTTTGTGGAATTAATTTCAGAGCTGCCTTGTGAGGAAACCATTGTTTATGAGGAAAATTTTCCCAGCGAACATTTACTCTGCATTTCTCCACAAGATCCCTGGTACGAAGATATCCTTATATATATCTAGACCTTGAAGTTCCCACTTGCTTTTTCCAAAGATGAACATCGAAAGTTATGTCCCTTGCCAAAAACTATGTTATCATTGGTGATACATTATATCAGAAAGGGGTTGACTCAATCCTTAGGTGTTGCTTAACTTTGGAAGAAGCGGAGTCTGTAATTAATGATTGCCACAGTGGAGCTTGTGGCGGTCATCTATTAGGGATTGCAACAACCCAGAAAATTCTGAGTGCAGGCTACTTTTGGCCTTCAATTTTCAAAGATTTTATTGAAGCGGTCAAATGTTGCCACCCTTGTCAAATCTATACTCAGAAATGCGCACGCATCCAACTCCACTTTTTCCTGTTATCACTGTCAGTCCATTTATGAAGTGGGGCATTGATTTCCCTACTTGTAATCCACCTTTAGCGGTGAATCACAAGTACATCATTGTGGCCGTAGACTACTTTATGAAGTGGGCTAAGGTCATGCCTACTTACAAAAACAATAGTGAAACAACAACCCTGTTTCTCTTCAACCAGGTTATTTCACGATTTGGTATCCCAAGAGAGATTGTCACTGACCATGGTAGTCACTTCCAGAATCAATTGATGGCCGAATTGGCTCTCAAGTTGGGCTTCTGGTAGGAGCATTCATCTCCATATTATCCTCAGGCCAATGGGCAAGTCGAAGGTGTGAATAAGTCCCTTAAGATTATCCTACAAAGGACAATTGACAAAAATCGATCCAATTGGCACATCATGTTGTACCTGGCACTCTGGGCATACCGAACCTCGATGAAAACTGGCACTGGTTTTACTCCTTTTCAATTAATTTACGGGCTAGAATCTATTTTTCCTATCGAATGTGAAATTCCGTCCCTTAAGCTAGTTGTAGAACTTCTTCTAGAGATGTCTAGTCTCAAAGAACACCTCGTTCATTTGGAACATCTCGATGAGTAGCGTTGAGATGCAACCATAATAAACGAAGCATATAAGAAGAGGGTTAAAACTTAGTATGATAAAGTTGTCCGTCCTCGGGTTTTTTTTTAAGGCGACCTTGTCTTAGTCTATGACCAAGACAAAGATGCCCTGGGGGCAGGTAAATTCAAGTCACTGGACCCACATCTAGAACATGGTCATTTTGTCAATATTTTGTCTCATCAAAATTATTTCTAAGTTCATTTCATATTAAAAAATATAAAAAACCTTAAAAATTACAAAACCTTAAAAAATTGTTACCTATGTCTCCCCATGCTGCGTTTGGTGGCAACACCAAGTCTGGATCTCCTCAGAAATCCATACGAGCATATGGGTAGTTGTCGACTGCGATGATTTATTGGTCCCATTAGGCAAAAAACTCATCATCAAAAGGTGTCATAGGCACGTCCCCACCTCCAAGGTGTTTCATCAAGTCCACCCATCTGTCCATCCGTAGATCTCTAGGGCTACTGATGGGGACAGATACTTTGGGACATAGCCCAGGTACCTTCTCGAAGAAGAATGAGCATAAGATAGTCCCATATCTAAAGTTCTTTGTTTGACCCTTCTGTATAGAGGTCATTTGGCTCTTCATGTTGGTTAGAGAGGCGTGCAACAGTGAAAAACCGTGGTAAGGCATTCCACTACCAGGCTCATGGACACTCATGATGCCTGATGTAGTGAAGCTGATCCATTTACCCTTGCAATGGTAAATAATAGAATCCTCAGAGATAAACTTTCCACATGTTTGATTGGAATCCGACTTCCAATCTTCTCTAGGTGACCAGGACAGTATATATGTACATAGTCTTATATTGAAAGACTACTTCTTGTCTTGCCAGTCGAACGAATGACCTCCCCTCTTCAAGAGAGACCTGTAATAAAGTAGATGTCTTCAACCTCAATCTGTAGAGGCATCTGGTCTATCATGAAGGCATCATCCTCTGCACTCTTGTAGTGGATCAATAGTTCGAGCAGGCATGTGTTGGCTTTCATGTTTGGCATTTTGAAGAATTTCAATAAGCCACAACCTCTTAGAGTATCTAGTGCATTTTGGTCATTCATTACCTCATTGTCAATTGTGGTATGCTCTCTCACTTTCCATGTGATGGTCATCCTGGAAAAACTTTGAGTTTCAACCGTTAGTTTTTATGTTTAAACTTTTACTCGAATACATGTGGGTTCCCTTTACACACAGTCACATGTAGGGCCATTGTATATGCAGGTTGATCACATCCAACCCGCATGTACGTAGAGTTGGATTTTTGGGCATAAATTCCCATGGTCAAAACCTTACTAAAACTTATAAAAACTATCAAAAAAATTACAAGCATGATTTGAGGGTTACCTAATAACTTTGGTGCAATTTGAACAGTCCAATTGTTTAGATGAAAGCTTGCTCCTTTTTGATCCACAACTCTTTCTCCAAACAAAAATGAAAAAACAGTGAGTCCAAAAGTCATTATATAGCTTTGAAATTGCAAAATATTTTTTCAAAAATTGATTTTTGTCTCATGGATTTTTTGACTTGTGGGCTTGGATTGTCGAGAGTGGGTTGTTTTTTCAAGATATTTTGGAGACTTCTTCGAGATGTTATTTCGGTCCCATGACCGCTGACCCCTCATGGCAGGTATCGTTCACTTACTGACATATAGGTTAAGGAAAACCATTTTTCTGTTGCATCTTGCATACTAGCCTCCATTCAGCGATACATTAGCCATAGGGTTGACCCCATCTTATCTTCGTTAGCAAACCATTTTCACTTGCTGATTTTTAATGATGCGATGGTAGAGCCATCCTTTGCATGGGCATCCCTAGGGTATTTATTCCTGTAACACTCTTTTCACTCAGTTAGCTCAGTATATTCAAGTTAGAGGTATTGGTGTTCAGTTATACATGTGTGATTTCTAATTTATAGCAATCCAATTCAGTTATTTCTAGTTGCACTCAGTTAAACTAGTTCTAGCAGTTAATAAAACTAGCTGGAGGTCAGTTGCGTAGTGGGACATCAATCTAAAATAGAAATAATTTAGTTAACAAATCAATCAACCAAAAATAGCACATGAATGTAAGGAATTCATATTTCTCAATTGTGGTGGAGATTCCAAGGTAGTGTAATATTAGTTGTAAACTAGTGTTGAGTGTATAGGTGTTACATGCAATCAGTGATCAATGCTTGGGAATTGCACAATCATTTTTGAGGAAATTCCTAAAGAATAGGGGATAAGTTCCTCAGGATTTGTGCAAGGAAATAGGGGCCTTGGTGAGAAAATATTTGGTTAACTGTTGGCCAGAGCTTGTTCATTAAACATGAAAATAATTATTCTTTTGTATGTTGAGCTCAGAGCAGGAGCTAGAAATTGTAATAGTTTCTCAACTAATTGTGTAGAACCTCCAAAATTGTATTCAAAATATCATCCACTTTCACCTTTATCGCCACCATTTCACTCACATGTCGCAATTCCATGACCATATAACCTTTCATTAGCCTCCATTTTCATAATTATATGGGTTCCATTTGTGTTTTCCAAAAGCTAATGAGTTCTAATATTTTAAGTGAATTTATGGTTAAAACTTAGAAAAACTACTTATACTTGCTAATACTTAAAAGTGGCTTGAGTTTCATGAAATGTGTAGGTTCTTTGGAAGCTTCCAAGGCACCCTTATGTGGCCTCCAATGCTCAAATTCCAATTCCTCTCAAGATATGGAAGGAGATTTGGATAAAGGTCAAAGAGGATATGTGTCTCATCTTTACGTATTTGAATTGTAACTCTATGAGATTTTCTAGGGATCTAGGGAGAGAAAAATGCACCTCCTTTAATGAGGTAGCTTATGTTTTTGTATAAATAGGAGAGCCTCCCCCTTTCAAAGGCATGTCAAAAGTTGGAGATACTCAGGTGTCCAAGTTAAGATTACTCATGAATGGAATTTAGATTTAGCACCATGCTCATGAGTGATGTTCACCTCTTTCTGGTAATGCTTGCATTGGGATCCTTTCAACTTACCATCTCTCATACTTTTGGATTGGCCACTTATAATGTGTGAGATTTATTATTTTTCATAGATTAAGATTTATTGCTTTCATATCTTTTCTTGTGTGAGAGGTTAAGAGTGATTGTTTTTTGTTTCATTTCATGTCATGTGGTTTTGATTATTCATTTCATAGGATCTTGATTTGATAATGCACACATGATCCCTTACAGTAGATTTCATTTCATGCAATTTTGATTCCTGTAAGAGTGGTAGATTAAGATTTTAATTCCTACAAGTGTGGTAGATTAAGATTTCAATTCCACGCACTGTACTATAATTTCTTTTGAATTGATTGTTGAATTAGAATATGTGAATTTGGTTTGTTGTTATTTGGTTTCATAGTTAGATTGATGTAAATTGGAAGTTAATTTCTAGCATATACAGTGAACTTACTCTTCATAAGTTTTACAAAACCCCCGGGTTGATAATTAAATGACAGGTAATTAATTTGCCTCAACATTTTGGTGTCATTTCCAGGGAAGTGTGCATAGGAACTAGCTTTTTTTTTGTTCAATTTTTTTCAGTTTTTTTCTAACATGCATAATTAAAACATGTAGATGCATAAATCATTTAGCTGAATATATATATATATATATATATATATATATATATATATATATATATATATATATATATATATATATATATATATAATATAATTATATATATATATATATATATATATATATATAGATATATAACTTCAATCACCTACGACCCGCACTATATCACGTGGTGTAGTAAGAGCCACACATCCACATCATGAATTCTTATTTTTGCAGGTAGAAGAGATGACAAAGTAGGATGAAGAAATGGATGGAGATGATGACAATGAGGAAGATCCTTTTGGATTTCCCATTCAAGAAACTGATGTCAATGTTCAAATCAAGAACATCCCTCCATCCATACTTTTCTAAATTCAAAGGTATGAGATCAAAAGACCCGTAAAATTTTCTTTTTGAATTTGAAATCATTTGTAGATATTATGGCTACTCATTACACATTAAAAATTTGAATTTGTTTCCAATAACATTGATGGATAAAGCTCTTAGATGGTTCATGACTTTAGGAACAAATTCTATAAGAACATGGGATGATATGAAAAGAATATTTTTTTAAAAAATATAAAAATCATTACAAACACCATGACCTTAGAAATGAAGTCTTTAAGATGAATAAAGAAAGGATGAAAATCTAGAAGATCTAGTGGAGAGATTTACTTATGATATCAAAAGATCTGAAATGCATAATTTAGGATCAGACATATTAAAAACTCTCCTACTAAATGCTATAAAGGATGAATAGATTGATCTTATTAACCTGGTGGGAAAAGGAGATGCTTATCAATTGTCATTTCAAGAGATTTGTGAACTATGCAAGAACATATCAAGAGGAAAAACAAAGTATGGAAGATCTCCTCAAGACCTAGTTATGACAAGGGAAAGTAAGTTGAGAACGGGATTGGTAAGTCAAATTGAACTTAACAATTTGGTAAACATTCTTGGTAATTTAAATGAACAAATTGAGATGGTAAGAATGCAAAACAAGAAAAAAGTTGAAAATATTGCTTTATTTTCCCTTAAAAGTACAAAGAAACATTATTTGCATGAATGTCCACTTGATAACATTAAAATTTGTAAAATTTGTGAACGATCACATACTACTAAAGATTTCCCATCATTACTAGGGTTAAAGCCAGTTTACCAAAAGCATAATGGAGTGAATGCAGCAAAAGAGCAACTCTGTTATATAGCTCCAAGAGGACCACGATAGCCTCATCAACCCAATATGATGCAATATCCTTTTACACAATTTCAAGGTTATGCACAACAATCTCAAAGTAATTGGCAAACACCTTTGCCTTGCAAACCTTGGCCATCTCAATCCCAATCTCAAAACCGATCTTGGAAACAGCGTTGGGAAGAGCCTTATAGAGGAAATCCACCATATACTCAACCTTTCCCTCACTATCCTCAATACCAATATTAGTGTAATCCATACCATTCACCTCCACCACAACATCAGTTGTTGGAAATAATACTGAGAGGGGGGGGGGTGGGTGAATTAGTATTATCAAACTCTTATCAATTTATACAAATATATACCTTCCAAACTTATAATTTAATTTATTCTTCAGATGTTTGTCATTAATCTGTATGTGAGAACCATAGAAATAATTGAGCAGGAACACAAAAAGACAGTCACACCAAGGAACACAAGATGTAAGGGTGGAAACCCAATGTGGGTGAAAACCACCTGCTGTAATATGTCTCTATCTTCTTTCAATTAGAAACTTTTTGTTACAATGATTTTGTACTGGTGTAGTCTTTTACCAGTACGTAGGTTGCAACCTACAGAGAGCTACAACCCTCTCTTGTTTTCCATCTTCTTCTCGAAGGAGCTACAACCCCCTTAGCTTCTTGTACTAGCTGAAATACTAGTACGTAGGTGCTGACCTATAGAAGGCTACTACCTTCTCTTTCCTTCTAGGGACCACATTTCATCAATTTTCAAACTGGATCCAAAACATCATGTACATGTGCATCACCCAATTCCTTTATACAAATATCTTCTCAGAATGCAGTAACCAGAAAATAACACCAGTAACCAGACACCAATTTAAACCCAGATCTCTATAGAAACAGATAAAAGATAGCTAAAATATATTTCAAGAAAGGTCTGCAACTTCACCAAAGGAAACCTCTGGATATCCGCACTTCTGTCATGACGAGTCTGCGCAACTCCGGACCTGCTTCTTCTCTGGTTCTGCACACCTACGCATTGCACCGTTGCTACTCCCTTTAGTAGATCTGACTTATAATGCTCTAGTTTCTCCTTGATTCAGATTCAACTATGTCTCACCAACCGATTATCAGAAATTCAGATCTTGCTCTTCTTAAGATTGTCAACACTTGTGATTAGCCAAATTATCTCCTTTCCTTTTTATAGGCTAGGCCTCACTCAAAACCATGGACCAAAACCATTGAGAAACAATACCACGGACCCGATACTTGGGTTCAATTCTTTTGGATGCAATACCATGGACCAAAACCATAGGATCAAAAACCGTCGGACTAATACCATGAACCAACCATAATATTTCCCATGTGTGTGTGCTTTTCTCTGCATGAAAGTGTGTGAACTTTTCTCTGCATGAAAGTGTGTGAAATTTTCTCTGCATGAAAGGAACGTTTCTCTTCATGAAAGTGTGTGAACGTTTCTCTACCTGAAAGTGAGTGAACTTCATGAAAGGAACTTTTCTCTGCATGAAAGTGCATGAACGTTTCTCTGCATGAAAGTGCGTGAACTTTGATGCACTATAATTTATCATCTGAGATGAGTGGGTTGCCATCAAGTACAACATATGTATCATAATGCCAACAATTTCCCCCTTTGGACTTGATGGAAACAACAACCAATCACTCTCCCCCTTTGACATCGAGGGCAAAGGGGCGGACTACCATACTCCCCCTGAGTACCTGCGGAAAACTCCGAACTAGCTCCCCCTTTGTATATGTTCTGCGCTAAAACGTTGTCTGCAAAAAGATGTTCCACAAGAAAGAACATGACTCGATGCATTATAAGTAACCTTCCTATCATCAAGACTCATACATACATCCATCTCCCATCTAAGTGGGAATACACTAGATAGACAACACCTATTCATCCCAGGCATAGTGGGGAAACCAAAATAGGCTGTTACATGACCTTGATATGAAAAGAAGTACATGACATAGAGACAAGAACAACTATCAGTAGAATCAACCTTCATACTAGCACACATTGATCTACTCCACCAGAAAACTCTTAAGAAATCAATTCAAGGATTTCTAAGATAATGCCAACAATGCGTCATTAGAAGAATATATGCTCCCCATGAACCTGTGCCAGATGATCTTTGATAGACCCATTCGACCCACATAGACCGGCAAATGTACGTGTATCCACCTGCGTACAACAGACAAGCTTCAACAGCAGGATGATGCATCAACAACCCCCAGATTCTGTCTGAGGTATTTAAATGTCTCCATGGGCAATGACTTGGTGGGTATATCAACAACTTGTTCCTTGGAGGGAACATACTCCAATTTGACCTTTTGTTCTAGCACATGTTCCCAGAGAAAATGATACTTGATTGGTATGTTCTTGGTATTTGAATGCATGATTGGGTTCTTTGAAATGCTGATTGCACTTGTATTATCACATAAGATGGAGATAGGTGGAGTACAAGTGATTTGAAAATCTTGCAAAGTTTACATCATCCAAAGGAGTTGTGTGCAACAAGATGCAGCAGCCACATATTCTGCTTCAGCTGTAGATAAAGCAATCGAACTTTGTTTCTTTCTGAACCAAGATACTAATCTGGAACCCATAAAGAATGCACCAC
>APFE031717444.1:8873-77533 GCA_000404065.3 Pinus taeda | reverse complement strand
GGAAATCTTCTTGCTGGCCCTGGAGGAGCTTGCACAACACCAAGGCTCAGGGTTTGTTTAATTGTTCCTTTTTTTGTTTTTCCTTAATACAAATAGTCCATTCTTCTCAATGATTTGTTGTTAATGAATTATTTCATGTACTCCTTGGTCTATATGATGAATATGCTTTGTTTTATGAAATATTCAGGTGTTATGTAATCGTTTGACTGTTAGTGTATGGAGGTCTTAAAGTGAAGGAGGAGCTCATCTGGATCAGCAAGGCTGGACTGCTACAACAAGCGTTGGATTTGAGGTAGGATCGAACAACACTTGGTTTCTCATAGGATAATGTATGTTTAGAGAAGGATTGCTCTTGTTTGTCTTGTTTGTCACTAGATAGTCTTAGACTCCTAGGGAGGTTAGGTTTGTCCGCAAAAATAACTCTTTCCGCATGACAGACCTTACACAAAACTTGCAGATAAAAATATTCGTAATACACATCTAGATCTGAGCGTTGGTTAATATTTTAGCCTGAGCTACAACAATAGAAACATTGATTTATAAAATTATTATTCATTGGGTGAATTAAGTAGTTAATTAGATCTGTTCTTTTTGGTGGAATACACATTGTAGTTTGAACTTTGAACTCGAAACAAACGTGCAAGCACATTTAAAAAATCAAATGTGAAAATTGTAGAATTCAGCAGATCACTTCTTTCACCTCAAGACCAGTTCAAAGCTTTTCTAAAGTTTAGTAGGAGATCAAAGAAAATCTTGACAACCCATCTGTCCATGAGAAAATCAGGCTTTCTGAATGAGGAAGAAATCTTGACAAATATCCGCATGATCTAGATGCACAAGGATCTGAAATCTCTGCTCCTACTAGCCAGCAAACGAAATGACAACAATATGCTTCATTGTTTTGGTGGCTTTATAGCAACACTTATTACAGATCCTGTTTGGATCATGAACATTGTACCAAAAATTCAATTTTGGATTGCAGAAAATAAAAAATGAACTTCACCCAGTAGTTACCTGAGCAGAGGGCAAATATGTAGAAGTTAAAACGTCATTTTTAAAATGCATTTTGTGATCAAATGAAAACAAATCTTAGAAAAATAAAACATGGGTTGTTCTCAGAATGTGGTCAATTATGTTTGGCAAGAGTGATTTTCTCAACTATAACCAATTGAGATATTTTCTGGGTTTTCTGGAGTCCTATTTGCGAGATTGCGTAGAAAAAAATGGATTTTCAATTAAATGCAGAGACAATAGTTGCGGCCATGATTTGATTTCCCTGATCTACAAGAGGAAGATCCACCAAGATCTAATCTCCCTAATCTACAGAAGGCATGGATTGTTGTCCATGCTTGATGAATCCTTCAATGATGTTGGCAATAAAGACGAGTTTGCGACTGTAAAGCCTGTTGGAAGCCCAAAGCGTACTATGGTGTTTTCTTGGAAGTTTTATTTTTGTGGTGATAAGAAAATTATTGATGGGCCTACAAAGGACTATGGAAAAGGCTCCATGAAGACACCAAATGGTTCAGAGACAGAATATGTTGCATATTTGATTCCATGTAGCACAACTGCTAAACTTGTGCTTCCAATAACATCACCGACATATAAGACCGCAAGAAAATCTCATGGCATATAAGATGCAGCCGATGGGCTATGGAAAAGATACAAGTGTGTTGCATTAACTGATCCGAGGAGAATTGTTTTATTGTTTGCAACACTGTCCAGCATGGGGACAATGATAGTGATATATTTTACTATGAAATCAGAATTTTTTTTTCTTATCCACTTAGGAAAGTTCGGTGTAATGTACAGATTTTTATTGTATTGATTTTATGAGTGCTCCATTCTTTAATTGAAGTTTTTGACTATACTCTTTGCTTAAAGCACAATATCGTGGTTTTTGTAAATGCTTCAAAGAGGGAAGTCAACTGTAGACTGATTCTATATTTTCATTGTCAAGTATTTTCTCCTCATTTTTCACTCTCGTACGAGACAAGAACAAAAAACAAGACTACGACATCAACAACTCGAAATTTCTCTGCCATTGTTCAGCCAAAGAAGGTTTATAGGTAAAAATAAGTAGATCAAAATTACCTTGCATTTTAATAAATAAATTTTTTTCTATTTCCTAATTTTTATGGAAGAGGTATTGATTAATTTGAAGATTGGGATGGTTATTTTTTCATAACAAAAATGCATAGTTGTGTGTACTTAATTTTCTATTTAGGATTTTAGCTACAGAAACAATGCAATTCTACAACTGAACAACAATTGTACAAGTGAAAAACAATTATGTAGCTCTATATTTAATTCAATGATTTATTATGTGACAATTAATTTGAGTAAAATTCATGAGAAAAATTCCATATAATTTGCCTACTTCATCCTTCACATCAGCATCATGTTCCCATGCCACACCTAAGCATGCCAATTTTCACTGTTTCACAAAAAAATGAAACAAGCATAACTTTATCATACGATATTAGTTTTTGGTGATTCAAACGTCATCAGAAATATCTAGATGAGATATACACAATGAGAAATATTTTAGAAGATTTTGAAATAACGAAAGAATGAAGAAATTGCTGACAAGACATGACAGGTAACTTGAGGCACTAGTTTCGAAACAGGGAAAATTCATTTGATTTTCTTTCGTGAATTTGTTTTATTAGTACAAATTCTTATTTTTTGTGAAAATGCCATAAATAGAGAGATTGATCACCTCTCTCTTTTGACAATATTACATTTCATTGCAGAAAAGGTACTAAGTTTTTGCAGGTTCCGAGAAGATAAATAGATGGACACAAACAAACAATGTCTCTCAAAGACCATACTTCTTTCAAAAGAACATGATCATAGCAACATCAAATATGAAATATCCAAGAATTAGCACATGATTTTGGATAAAGAATGTCGAATTAGATCCATCACACTATTTGGAATCCTTTCAGATACCAATCTTACCATTGCATTCCTACTTATTCAGTGAATAAAATCTTCATCTCATTTTCCTTCATAGTCATTTTCTTGCCTCGCTTTCACTAACCTTTAACCTAGAAATAAAACCGTTCATCTCCCCTGCAAAACTGATTCATTCCATTTTTCTTTTTTCTTTGTCACATAAACCTTGATCCAATGAAAAATGTTTCATCCATAGTCCTTCAAAATTATTGTTTTATGCTCATGTTAGATGATGGAGGATTCATTAAGGCCTCCCTTCTAACAAGTCTTGGCATATCGACATCAACATATTATCTAGGTTCACAGCTAGAGTCCTTATTAGTACTTTGAGGATTGTATGCATCAATGACAAGTTTTCTCGCCAACAATCATGGGAATACATCAATGCCCCTTGATCATTGGATCTTGCAAGTGGCTCAACATCAACTCATCTATTCAGACTTCGCAAGATGTACTTAGGTACTGTTAGCCTCCTGCTGTAGTAGGTTACTCATCTTTCATGATTGATAGTTTTACATGCCAAATATGTCATTTTTTGCATGCTGCAATGTTCCATATTTGCTACAGAAGCCAAAGAAGGATTCCATGACAATGTGCCAGTTCAAGTGCCATTGTTGGGTTCCAAGTTTGATGTACTATTCCATTTTTGAAGAATTTTCAGTTAAAGGGAGGTCCAAACAGTTTAATCTTGGTATCCCTAGGTTTCAATTTCCTGTTTTAGATTATAGAGAAACACCATCTGTCCAAACAGCTCAATCTTGGCAGATTCTTAGATAGGTATAGAAGCAAGGGTGCTCAACATCTTAATCTGAGCCCCTGGAAGAAATAAGTGCAGATGTAGATAGGAGAGTAGTGAAAAGAAAAAAGTTGAAAAGCTGGGTTTTCTAGTTCAAGTGCACCCAAACCAAAAAGAAGAAAAAATGCTAGGTAAGTAGGCCGGGTAGGTAGTTTTGTGGTTGCAGAATCAATGATTGTGATCAGTTTCGTGTTTTCAAAGTGTTATATTTATTCAAATCACAAGTGCAAGGCAAAGGTCCATTCAGAGCAATTCAAGCGAGGCATGTCTAACTTCCATTTTTTTCCTCTTCCCCAAATCACTCACTAACTTCCCCTAAAGAGGTTAAGATCTGCTTGACATCTCTCAGTCTCATCATTCTCCATATCAGTTGCCTTGGTAAAGATCTGCTTTACTCAAAGAATGTTTGTACTTCCTCCAGGAGTCCCATTCCTCCTTAATAGGCTAAGATCTCATACTTAGAGCTTTCCTATCATTTGTCATATTAACCACTAATTCTATTATGTAACTCCCTATCTATTTCTCCCCCCTATTAAAACTATGTTAAATAATTCCCCTACATACTTATCCCCTCTCCTTGGTTGAAAAATAACCATAAGTACACTTGGGAATTGCTAAGTTTTCCTGAAACACAGCAAGAACCCTCATTTTTCCCCTTTAAAAACCATCTTCCAATGCAATGGACTCCTTCCAAAGCATGAAATTCCTCTTTTTAGGTTATCGGACACCTTCCGAGGCCTCAAATACTCTTCAAAAGCATATATACCCTTCTTCTGATCACAATAGCCCTTGCCGACTGCCTTAACAATCATCTGATCCCTTTGGACCCCCTCCGACGCGATATCGCAGTCGGAGGTCTCAAGGCTAATGTTGCTCATTTTTTGTCCTCCCCAATGGGTGCTCCGCCGATTCCGTTTCGCAAATCGGCGTATCGAAATACTATATGCCACATATATATGCCCCTTCCCCTTTAGCCGATGCAATATCACAAGTCGGCAATCGGTGGTCGCAAGAGTCATGTTCCCGAAATACATGCTGCTTCCTTTTGCTCCGATGCTACATTGCCATCGCATTAAGAGAGCATATCGCATCACAAATGCTTCCTCGCCGCATGCCTCCATTTATTCATATATTTCGTTTAAAACATGATTTATCATTAAGACATGTTTCATTGCAAATTCATCACAAATCGCAGCATTTCAGTTATCGCTATCGCATCGCAAAAACATATAAGGCACCGCACCATCCAATGCCCTGCCACGTCACTCTGCCACGTCACCTCATTGACATCATCCATCGTACCAGGACCCACCACTAACATCATGCTGACATCACCCGCCAAAGAAGGGCGCGCAAGCGTGAAAAAGCATCTTAGGAGGCCCGGATTCAAATTCTAAGGCAGTTTTCGATGCACGATTAGCCAAATGGGCCAAATTAGGGAATCTTTTGACTCTTCAGCCGTTTTTTGCGCCGAAAAGGGTAGGAAGGGGTTGATTTTGCAGTTTTTAGCATATAAGAAGAAAGAGAGAGGCCCGATTCAGGAATTAAAGTGTATCAGAGCAAATGTGAAGCCAAAATTTAATGTCAAAACGTACCAGGAAGCGGCAGAGAGTATCAATGTTGCAGCAAAGTGTATCAGTGTAAATCTTTCAGCGGCCCGAAGTAGGAAAACATTAAAGAAGCCTCCAACAAAGTCAGCAAAACAATAAAGGCCATTTAAAGACACTCAAATCACAGCTACTGCACATCAAACTCAAATAAGATTAGTGGACCAAAGCTCAAAGCATAGTCATTGCAAGAGCACTGCACCAAGCCACAGAGGACACCACATTAACTCATTTTGATCAAGCTGCCTCTGGCGCAGCCCAAAGGATATTTACTTGCATTTAAATTCAGCACAAGTTTAGGTTTTAAAGTCTTTTTTCCACAGACCTGTTAGGTCGGCTGCAATAAATATTTTTGGATATTTACCCTATATATACAGCCCTGAACAATTTAATAGGGGTTGGTTTTTGTTGGTTGGATGTTTTGCTTAAGCAGAGACTCACACTGTATATCTGATAATTTCTATAATCAAAAACTGCTTACGAGCTTGGAGAATAAATCGTTTACTGTGTTTAATGGTTGAAGAGTGACTATGGAATTCTTGTGCTGGTACATGACCCAATAAGTGCTTCTTACCTCTATTTTCCATTCAAAAATCATTATTTAAACAGTAGAAAGAAAGATTAGCTTAGAACTTGTTTAACTGCACTCTATGCTCAATTTCTGCTATTTCTTTATGTTTGTCATTTGTTTTAGGCATAAATATGAAT
Source organism: Pinus taeda (assembly GCA_000404065.3). Classification (NCBI taxonomy): domain Eukaryota; kingdom Viridiplantae; phylum Streptophyta; class Pinopsida; order Pinales; family Pinaceae; genus Pinus; species Pinus taeda. Next base: position 71,461 of record APFE031717444.1, on the reverse strand, counting down.
TCCACATGGCTCATATTTTCCCTAATTCACCATGTATGACAGTTATCCAAGGATTCTTAACTACCCCTAGATAGAGCTCATTTTCCTCCCTTCCGTTAAGCTGATTGAGAGATTCTTAATTGCCTCTCATTCCTTAAATTTCACTCCATCTCTTTAGCTTGAAAGTTGTTTCATGTGCAGCTACCTTGCTCCATGTTCCTCTTGTGATCGAGAAAGCATACCTGTAGTCCTACTCCTTGACTCCATGCCCAATGGTTTGAAACTTATCACTCTATGCATGCCTCTCTGCCTGAAAGAATCTTCCTTCCATTCAAACACCATCCAAACATAAAAAAAACCCATTGTACCCAATAACTAGCCTAAAACCATCATTAACAAAGATAAATCATCAAGAGTGAGCCCTCTCTGATTGCAGGTGGGCTAGAACCTGCAATCCAAAGATTGGTTTGTGGTTACCTTGGTTGTATCCCTTCAGGAGCTTAGGGACAACCTGAGTGATAACATAATGGCGACTCCACTGGGGACATCCTCAGATAATTTCACAAATCAATTTGGAAAGCTCCCCTGGGATAGAGTCTGACCTGCAAAGGTTTCCTTCTAGCCCAAAATTTTTCTAGGAAAGTCCCAAAAGAAAAAGTATAGAAGCTGGCTCCAAAGAGGAAATCTCATTTTCTGGAGAAAGTGCTCCTTTTCTTTAGATATTTTTCATGTTTAGTTCTGATCTTTGATGGTGGACAGAGCTCGGGCACTTCAAAGTTAAGGCATCCACCTGGCGACTCCACTTCATTTTCAATCAAGACTCCACTGGAGGAATGAACCAATTCTACAACCAAATAGTCCATATTCCAAAGCATTAACAGTAAGATAGGATGACCGGGTTTGTGGAAGACCTTTCATTTGATGAAGCTTTAGATGAATTTAGGAAGAGTTTATCAGAATTTGAACTTGATGAAGAATTTTTCAGATTGGTGTTGTTAAAAACAAGAGGACGCCTGCATAACCTTTTTCTTGATTTAGTTGTTGAAAGATATGAAAATGAAATTGAACTTTTGCATTCTCAAATTCAGTCATATCATTTTTTCGATCCTAAAGAATTTTTCCAAAATCTTCCTTCCCCAAGTCATGAGGAAATGGTGCTACCTTCTAACTTACAAATTTAGGATAATCATGCTTTCAAGGAAAATACTGAAGAATTAGTTGCAGCGTGTATTACCGAGGATGCGGTTGTTCCATTAGACCAAGAGGGCCCAGAAGAAACTATCCCACATGATGTTTTTATTGATCCTATAGCAGACCACATGGAAATTCCTCTCAACTCAAATTATTTAGCATGCTTTCTCTGTGAGGACTAAATACATCAGCAGCGGCCTTTCTATGCCACAATTTTGATTATGGAGGCACATGACCGAATAATGCTTCCAATTTCATTAACAATCAGTCAGCCAGTTCATTTCTTTCTACAGTTGCTTAAGTTGTTGCACTGGCTATTTGATTTCACCTAACAGCAAAGTAAGTGCTGATTAGGATAGGTAGGTAGGATTAATAAAGCAGCTAGCAAAGGGAATTTTGCAGAGTACATCAACAATTGAAGATCAAGGCATTTTGAACTGCTGTTCTTGGCTTTTCACAAGGAAAATCCATCCCCAAGTAGAGCCACTGTTAGCCTCTTGCTGCAGCAGGTTACTCATCTTTCATGATTGATAGTTTTACATGCCAAATATGTCATTCTTTGCATGCTGCAATGTTCCATATTTGCTATAGAAGCGAAAGAAGGATGCCACGAGAATGTGCCAGTTCAAGTGGCACTGCTGGGTTCCAATTTTGATGTACTATTCCATTTTTGAAGAATTTTCAGTTAAAGGGAGGTCTAAACAGTTTAATCTTGGTCTCCCTAGGTTTCAATTTCCTGTTTTAGAATATAGAGAAACACCATCTGTCCAAACAGCTCAATCTTGGCAGATTCTTAGATAGGTAGAGAAGCAAGGGTGCTCAACAGCTTAATCTGAGCCCCTGGCAGAAATAAGTGCAGATGTAGATAGGAGAGCAGTGAAAAGAAAAAAGTTGAAAAGCTGGGTTTGCTAGTTCAAGTGCACCCAAACCAAAAAGAAGAAAAAATGCTAGGTAAGTAGGCCAGGTAGGTATTTTTGTGGTTGCAGAATCAATGATTGTGATTAGTTTCATGTTTTCAAAGTGTTATATTTATTCAAATCACAAGTGCAAGGCAAAGGTCCATTCGGAGCAATTCAAGTGAGGCATGTCTAACTTCCCCTTTTTTCCTCTTCCCCAAATCATTCACTAACTTCACCTAAAGAGGTCAAGATCTGCTTGACATCTCTCAGTCTCATCATTCTCCATATCAGTTGCCTCGGTAAAGATCTTCTTTACTCAAGGAATATTCATACTTCCTCTAGGAGTCTCATTCCTCCTTAATAGCCTAAGATCTCATACTTAGCGTTTTCCCATCATTTGTCATATTAACCACTAATTATATTATGTAGCTCCCTATCTATTTCTCCCCCCCCTATTAAAACTATGTTAAATAACTCCGCTACATACTTATCCCCTCCCCTTGGTTGAAAAATAACCATAAGTACACTTGGGAATTGCTAAGTTTGCCTGAAACATAGCAAGAACCCTCATTTTGCCCCTTTAAAAACCATCTTCTAATGTAATGGACTCCTTGCAAAGCATGAAATTCCTCTTTTAAGGTTATCAGACCCCTTCTGAGGCCTCAAATACTCTTCAAAAGCATATATGCCACATATATATGCCCCTTCCCCTTTAGCCGATGCAATATCACAAGTTGGCAATCAGTGGTCGCAATAACCCTTGTCGGCTGCCTTAACATTCTTTCGATCCCTTTGGACCCCCTCCCACATGATATCGCAGTCGGAGGTCTCAAGGCTAATGTTGCTCGTTTTTTGTCCTCCCCGATGGGTGCTCCGCCAATGCCATTTCGCAAATCGGTGTATCGCAATACTATATGCCACATATATATGCCCCTTCCCCTTTAGCCGATGCAATATCACAAGTCGGCAATCGGTGGTTGCAAGAGTCATGTTCCCGAAATGCATGTCGCCTCCTTTTGCTCCGATGCGACATTGCCATCGCATCAAGAGAGCATATCGCATCACAAATGCTTCCTCGCCGCATGCCTCCATTTATTCATATATTTCGTTTAAAACATGATTTATCATTAAGACATGTTTCACTGCAAATTCATCGCAAATCACAACATTTCAGTTATCTCTATCACATCACAAAAACATATAAGGCATCGTACCATCCAACGCCCTACCACGTCACCCCGCTGACGTCATCCGCCATACCAGGACCCACCGCTGACGTCATGCTGACATCACCCACCAAAGAAGGGCACGCAAGCACAAAAAAGCATCTTAGGAGGCTCAGATTCAAATTTTGAGGCAGTTTTTGATGCGTGATTAGCCAAATGGGCCAAATTGGGGAATCTTTTGATTCTTCAGCCTTTTTTTGCGCTGAAAAGGGCAGAAAGGGGCCAATTTTGCAGTTTTTAGCGTATCAGAAGAAAGAGAGAGGCCTAATTCAGGCATTAAAGAGTATCAGAGCAAATGTGAAGCCAAAATTTAATGTCAAAATGTACCAGGAAGCAGCAGAGAGTATCAGTGTTGTGGCAAAGTGTATCAGTGTAAATCTTTCAGCGGCCCGAAGCAGGAAAACATTAAGGAAGCCTCCAACAAAGTCAACAAAACAATAAAGGCCATTTAAAGAAACTCAAATCACAGTTACCGCACATCAAAGTCACATAATATCAGTGGACCAAAGCTCAAAGCACAGTCATTGCAAGAGCACTGCACCAAGCCACAGAGGACACCACATTAACTCATTTTGATCCAGCTGCCTCTAGCACAACCCAAAGGATATTTACTTGCATTTAATTTTAGCACAAGTTTAGGCTTTAAAGTCTTTTTTCTGCAGACCTGTTAGGTCGGCTGTAATAAATATTTTTGGATATTTACCCTATATATACAGCCCTGAACAATGTAATAGGGGTTGGTTTTTGTTGGTTGGATGTTTTGCTTAAGCAGAGACTCGCACTGTATATCTGATAATTTCTATAATCAAAGACTGCTTACGAGCTTGGAGAATGAATTGTTTACTGTGTTTAATGGTTGAAGAGTGACTATGGAATTCTTGTGCTGGTAGATGACCCAATAAGTGCTTCTTACCTCTGTTTTCCATTCTTAAATCATTGTCTAAACAACAGAAAGAAAGATTAGCTTAGAACTTGTTTAATTGCACTCTATGCTCAATTTTTGCTGTTTCTTTATGATTTTCATCTGTTTTAGGCATAAATATGAATTCCACATGGCTCATATTTTCCCTAATTCACCATGTATGATAGTTATCCAGGGATTCTTAATTGCCCCTAGATAGAGCTCATTTTCCTCCCCTATGTTAAGCTGATTGAGAGATTCTTAATTGCCTCTCATTCCTTACATTTCACTCCATCTCTTTAGCCTGAAAGTTGTTTCATGTGCAGCTACCTTGCTTCATGTTCCTCTTGTGATCGAGAAAGCATACCTACAGTCCTACTCCTTGACTCCATGCCCAATGGTTTGAAACTTATCAGTCTATGCATGCCTCTCTGCCTGAAAGCATCTTCCTTCCATTCAAACACCATCCAAACATAAACAAAAGCCATTGTACCCAATAAGTAGCCTAAAATCATCATCAACAAAGCTAAATCATCAAGAGAGAGCCCTCTCTGATTGTAGGTGGGCTAGAACCTGCAATCCAAAGATTGGTTTGTGGTTACCTCGGCCGTATCCCTTCAGGAGCTTAGGGACAACCTGAGTGATAACAGGTACCTTGGCACTCATTGAAATTAATGGTGAGTTTGCCTCGCATTGGTTAATGACATTCATTAATGACCAGTAATCTAATGACTTCTCTTCATGCTCGACAATAACACATTGATTTGAATGACTAGAATTGTACCATCAGGTTTTATAGCAGGTGAAGACTATATCATCTCAACATTTTGTAGCAGATACATCATATTTAGCACTAGAAATAAAGAATCCACTTTCACCTCCTCATCCACCATTTATGAAACCAAGAAGCATATGAAATTCTACGTTATATTCCATGGTCCAGCAGCAACTACAACTTCTCTACATATGCATAGTTTGTCCACTTCCTAGGTACGTAAAGGTATGCTCTTTTCTAGCTTTTAATCATAGAGTTCCTTAAATAATGAAATTATAATTTTCAGAAAATACTTCACCATATTTCCTTTCTCATTTGAAAAAAAAACCGTAAACACCTTTAGTTGGGGGGGGAAGGGATATCCATTTATTATCACTCTTCATATCACTTCATTCCATTTCACTTCATTTCATTTCACTTCAATTCATCCTAACATACTTGTCCTAATCATTATGATTTCATTATGGTTCAAAAGTTATGTGATTTTCAAATAAATACTCAATGATGAGCATATTATATGGCTGATTTAAAGATGCATTCTTAAATATGTTCAATGAATCTTGTTGCAATAAAAAGAAACAAGATATTGAGACACAAGAACCAATACCAATTAAAATTTGGTTGTCACACAAGAACCAACCAAACATGTTTCAATTCAATGTATGACAAGGAATACTTTGCAAAAAGAAATGAAATTGTCAAATGAAAAGTTTAAGGACAATTGATATAACCCAAGCTCATTGAAAAGAAAATCATGATTAAGCAATGCAGCAGATTGCATGAGGACATGCAATAATGTCAGCTGGGGGGTATGTAGAGCCTCGAAAAATGTATTCAAAATATCATCTACTTTCACCTTTATCACCACTATTTCACTCACATGTTGCAATTCCATGACCATATAACCTTTCATTAGCCTCCATTTTCATAATTATATGGGTTCCATTTGTGTTTTCCAAAAGATAATGATTTCTAGTATTTTAAGTGAATTTATGGTTAAAACTTAGAAAAATGACATATACTTGCTAATACTTAAAAGTGGCTTGAGTTTCATGACATGTGTAGCTCATTTGGAAGCTTCCAAGGCACCCTTATGTGGCCTCCAATGCTCAAATTCCAATTCCCTTCAAGATATGGAAGGAGATTTGGATAAAGGTAAAAGAGGATATGTGTCTCATCATTACATATTTGAATTGTAACTCTATCAGATTTTCTAGGGATCTAGGGAGAGAATAATGGACCTCCATTAATGAGGTAGCTTCTTATGATTTAGTATAAATAGGAGAGCTTCCTCCTTCCAAAGGAATGTGAAAAGTTGGAGATACTCAGGTGTTCAAGTTAAGATTACTCATGAATGGAATTTAGATTTAGCACCATGCTCATGAGTGATGTTCACGTCTTTCTGGTAATGCTTGCATTGGGAGCCTCTCAACTTTCCATCTCTCATACTTTTGGATTGGCCACTTATAATGTGTGAGATTTATTGTTTTCCATAGATTAAGATTTATTTCTTTCATATCCTTTCCTGTGTGATAGATTAAGAGTGATTTTTTTTTCTTTCATTTCATGTCGTGTGGTTTTGATTATTTATTTCATAGGATCCTAATTTGATAATGCACACATGATCCCTTAGAGTAGATTTCATTTCATGCAATTTTAATTCCTGCAAGTGTGGTAGATTAAGATTTCAATTCCGCACACTATATTATAATTTCTTTTGAATTGATTGTTGAATTAGAATAGGTGAATTTGGTTTGTCATTATTTGGTTTCATAGTTAGATTGATCTAAATTGGAAGTTAATTTCTAGCAGATGCAGTGCATGCATGCTTCGCAAGTTTTACAAAATCCCCAGGTTGACAATTAAGTGATAGGTAATTAATTTTCCTCAACACATTGATTAATGCAAATAAGCTTGAGGGGTTTTTCCCAGTTGGGTTCTCCTATAAATAACTATGTATTTGTGGTTTTTGTTATTGCACGTCTATTCATGTTTTGCTAAATTGTGAATTTGATTTTGTAGACCAGTAGAGTAGAATTGTGTCTCTTGATTTTAGAATAAATTTCTTGTGCAATTGCAATTCTGTCAGATTTATACATGGTATCAGAGAAGGATTCACATTAGAACAATAATTTCGAAGTTGTTGCTCAGGAGGTTCAAATTTGTAGCTTAAGTGTAGTAGGATTTCTTTAGAGTTGGGAGAATGGCCTTCAATGGATTGAGAGTAGAGTTTTCCTTAGAAAATAACTCGAATTTCATTTCCTAGAAGGCTCGCATGGAAGCAATGCTTGATGATAATGGATTGTTGGATTATGTTACGAAAAACATTCCAAAAGTAGGATTAGTTGATGCCCGAAGAAATATGTATCCAAGGTGAGGAGAATAATCCTGGAGGGAGTGAGAGACCACATTGTCTCAAATATTCATGGAAAAGAGACACCATTTTCCATGTGGAAGGGAATAACTAAGCTATTCAAAAATAGCAGTGACAATAGAAAATTGGCCTTGAAAGACAAACTTTGAAACTTTAAGATGTAGAAGAATGATGCTATTCCAAAATATCTCACCATATTTACACAATTTTAGGATGAGCTTGGAGGGGTTGGTGTGAATGTTGTAGAATGTGACTGCACAACTACCAAGAATCTGTGAATGGAAGGGAACAATTACAAAATTTGGAACGCTTATGGTCTGATTTGGTATAAGAATAAATCAGTAAAAATACCAGAGATGGAGGTTCATCCAAGGGAGAGGATGAAGAGAATTTAGAATTGTTTGGGAAGGGAAAGAAGGGAAAAGGGAATAAATCTCAAACCAAACGAGATTCTAGCCAAGGGGGCAAGAAGAAAGACTTGTCCAAAATAAAATTCTTCAATTGTCAAGAATTCAGGAACTATGCTACAAAGTCTCCACACAAAAATTCTAGCAAGAAGAACCTAGGAGGAGGAAAAGGTGAAGCATTTGCTTCATAGTTTGATTTAGACTTCACCCTGATTGAATCCATGGCTAACATTGATGGGGAGTGTGTTGTACTTGGACTTAGGTGCCTCATTCCACATGATAAGGTGTAGAGAAATTTTCAGTGACCTAGAGGAGAAATATCGCTAGATGCATATTGTACTTTGGGGATGATGGAAGGTACGGTGCTACTAAGATTGGTACAATAACCTTTAAGAGGGAGTCATTATCCCCTATTTGCCTCAAATATGTCATGTTTGTACTAGGCTTAAAGAATAACCTCATCTTTGTAACAATTTTTGAAGATCATGGTTATGATGTTATTTTAAGTAAAGGGAACAATTTTCTGAGACACATAGCTATTGGGAATATGAAACAAATTAGGGTTTGCATAAAGAACATGTACAAACTTGATGTGGAAGATTATGATGCATTAGGAAGTAAGGTGGAGAAAGCATAGATTCGAGATGTTGGTGAACTATGACACATAATACTTGGTCATTTGCACCATGGCACCCTTAAAATTACATAGAAAATAACCACTGGCCTCCCAAAGTATCACTTGAGTAACAAGATGTCTATAAGGGTTGTACCTTGGGGAAGTATGTAAAATCCACACTCCATGATCAGGACAACAAAGTAAATGTAGTATTGGAGAGAGTCCACTCTGATGTTTGTGGACCCTTCTCAACAACCTCCACTACCGGACATAAATACTATGTTATTTTTATTCATGATTTCTCAAGAAAGTGTTGGATATTCTTCATGCAGAAGAAGGATGAGACATTCTCAAAATTTATAGAATTCAAGGCACTAGTAGACAAATAGACTGACAAGAAGGTGAAGGCTCTCAAGGTTTGTAATGGAGGTGAGTATGTTTCAAATGAATTCAAGGAATTTTGTGCCAAAGAAGGAATTCGAAGAGAACTGACAACTCCCCACAACACACAACAGAATGGGGTAGATGAGAGAAAGAACTGGAGCATTGTGGGAGTTGTGAGAGCTATGCAACATGACCAAGGTCTTCGACTACAGTTGTGGGTAGAGGCATGTAACGCAATAGTATACTTATAGAACTAGAGTCCTCATCAGTTTCTTTTTATGCTTACACCAGAGGACTTCTCAGGGAGAAAGTCAGATGTGTCTCATTTCAAATTTTTTGGAGCCTATGTTTACTACCATGTTGCCAAATATTTGAGGAAGAAACTTGAATCGATAGAAGACTTGAGAGTTTTTGTGGGTTATAATGAAACTCCACACAATTATAGGGTGTACTTACCTTCCCTCAAAATGGTAGTTGTGCGAAGGGATGTAAAGCTTGATGAGGAGAAAGAAAAGAGATGCTCTCTTTAGAGGGAGCTTCAAACCCACGAGAAGAAGATCTTTTAGCTCTAAAGGAGGAACCTTCAGAGGAGACTTAGGAAGTTTTGGAGAAGCCACAAATGGATGAAGAGTGGAGACATCCACTCAAGTATATCCATCCAGCGAAGGTGGAAAAAGAACTAGGGAAGTTGAAATACTAGTGTAGGATGCAAGGGAGAATGTGGGAGATCCTTCAAATTTGTGTAGGCAAAGAAGGTCACCTGATAGGGACACTGGCTACATGGATCTAATGACTAAGCTTGTAGAGACAAAGACATCTTCCTTTGAGGAAGTAGTTGAGAAACTAGTTTGGGTTGATGCAATGGTGGAATAATATGAATCCATCATAAAGAAGAGTGTTTAGAAAGTGGTCCCAAGATTGGCAGAAAAATCAGTTGTGGGTTCAAAATGGATCTTCAAAGTTAATCATGAAATAGAGGGAAGCATAGATAAGTATAAGGCCAAATTTGTATCCAAAGGATTCTCTCAAGTTTTGGGAATTTACTATAAGGAAACTTTTTCTCCCGTAGCAAGGTATTCATCCATTAGATCAATTCTAGCACTGGTTTTGCAGATGGGGTGTAAGATCCACCAGATATATGTAAAAGAAACATTTCTCAATGTTGTTATTGAGGAGGAAGTGTACAAGGAGAAACCATAAGTTTTTGAGACATTTGATTGGGAGTTTCATGTGTGAAGACTTAGGCAAGCATTGTATGGTATTAAACAAGGAACTAGAGCTTGATACACTCGTATTGATAGTTATCTCACTGGATTGGGATTCACCAAAAGTGAAGTAGATGTGAACCTCTATAATATTTTGGTACAAGGTAATTTCTTTTTATTTTTTATATATATGTTGATGATTTAATAATGACAAGTGATGAGGAGCAGATCAACTCTTGCAAGGAGGACCTTGCAAGGGAATTTGAGATGAAAGACATGGGTATCATGCACTACTTCCTTGGGCTGGAAGTATGGCAATGTGATGGGGATTTTTTTGTATCTCAAGGTAAGCATGAAACCAAGATACTACAAAGATTTCACATGGAGGTTTTTAAGCCCATGGAGACACCTCTGGCGACTAACTAAAGGAAGGAGAATGCCACTTTAGGTGAAGAGGTTGATGCTAACATTTACCAACATCTAGTGGATTAACTAATGTATCTTGTGAAAAAGAAAAGAAGATATGTGCTATGTAGTCAACCAACTGAGCCAAGCTATGGTTAGGCTAACCAAATTTTATTGGAAGGAAACAAAGAATGTTTTATGATACCTCAGAGGCACTACCTAGTATGGATGATGGTACATATGAACAAAGGGAGTGAAGCTGCATGGTTTCATATATGCAAGTTGGGCAGGGAGTCCATCCGACTGAAATAGTACATCAGGTACAATTTTCAGTGTTGGGTCCACAACAATTTCCTGGTACAACAAGAAGAAGAGGTCTGTGGCACTTAACTTAGTAGAATTTGAATACATGGCTACAAGTGAAGCTGCATGTGAGGTGATCTAGATGAGAAAGATACTTTTAGGACTATTTGGTAAGGATATGGATTCAACTTTGATCTATTGTGATAATCAAAGTTGCATTAAGCTCTCTGAGAATCCAATATTTCATGATTGATTCAAGCATATATATATATATATATATATATATATATATATATATATTATATGTATGGATATTATATATATATATGTATATATATATCCATACATACATATATAATATATATATATATATATGTATCTATATATATGTATCTATATATATATATATATATATATATAGATACATATATATAAATACATACAATAAATATATATATATTATATATATATATATATATATATATATATATATTATATATATATATATATATATATATATTATATATATATATATATTATATATACAAGAGGAAGCTTGAATTCCATAGGTGTAGGATAGGGGTGTTACATAGTATTTTGTCACACCTCCTACACTTCCCTGTGAAATACCCCAAAGTGCCCGAAACATGACCATTATGTAGTGTACTTATTCATATATGCAGCTCATATCCTCCCTAAGACATTGATTGGAAAATACCTTGAGCTTCCCCTAAAGGAAATAACTCTTAGACCCTAATTTGAGAATCAATGCTCTTATAAGACTAAAACTGCAATGGTCGCCTATTGTATTATACTTGACCCGCGATGATCCCAAAATGACAATTTTCCCAAAGAGGATGAGAAGCTTCGTGATCTAGAAGCTTCCAAAGCGACGAGCTGGAGGTTGTTCGATGTAGATGAGGTTGAGTTCTCCTAACTTGGCCACTTGGTCTTATCCCTATGAGATACCTCCTTGAGATGAGGGCCTACTCCTATATTTGGAGAGATTTTAACTCCCTTTCCTAGCCTATATATTCATCCTCTCCCATTCCCAAATGGTTGGTCTATGCCTATTTGCATCCTTATGTTAAGATTGTGCCTATATGCTACTCAGTTGGCTTGGAGATGGAGTTATTGGAGAGCTTAGCTTTGACTTGGACATTCATTCAAGGAGAGCCTATCAACATTAAGGCTTGGTTGTATGCTTCCCCTTCTTTCCTATTAATATACAACTGCTGATTCATTTTCCATTGATGTGTATGCTCATGTATCATCTATCTTAACATTCCTTGATCAGTTAAGTAGGTTTCTTTTTAATATGCTATTTGTATTTGCATGCCTTTTTGTGTCTTGATCTCTTGTGTAGGTACATAAATGCTGTGAGCAACAGAAACATGCACGTGATGCAAGTGATTCAAGGTCTTCAACAAAGGGGATCAAGATAGCATCACAATGAAGTAGGCCATCTTCTTCGTCTCTCATTTCAATTGTAACCTAAGAAAGTGTTTGGTATATTGTCATTTATGTTGCTAGACCCACTCATTGGGCTATAGGGATCATCTCTGCCCGCGGAGAGGATTTACCTAGACAACAAAATGATGACTCCGCTGGGGAGCTATAACCCTTTCCATCCATTCCTTCAATCAGATCCTTTGACTAGTTAGACCAATTGCCATTTTCTCGTCTTGTCTACGTCAGTCTGGGTTTGTACCATCAATGATTACTACCTTAGAGTGCTAAGTCTAGATTGTTTCTTGGAATATTTATTGTCTTTTTCCCATATTCTTCACCCATCGTGGGTTTAGCTCTAATAGTCGCGATGGCATCGTGAGTTTTTACCTGTACAGTCGTGATGAAAAGAAAACTTCATTGTTTGGTCGTGCTGAAATCATCACTACTATTGCTACGCAAAGTAGTGATGATGACCTCGACCATCACGAGTTTGGCTATGTAAAGTAGAAATGATAACCCAATCATCATGGGTTTGGATATATAAAGTAGCGATGATCCTTGAATGTGTGAATTTTTAAGGTATCTTCCTTAGAATCTAGTGTGGCTTGGTCTCTGAGGTCTTTTCCTATACTGTATGCTTAGATTTGTCAATTTTTGATTGATTTTCTTGATTAATTTGCAAAATTTGTCTCATTGGCTTTGAATTGAAATTTGATTGAGTTCTAGGGTTTCTAGTCAATTGGACATCACTTGCTGCTTGTTGGTGTCATTGAGATGTTTTTTTTTTATTGATTGAGTGTTGTTTTCTGTGGAAATCATTGAAAACGTCATTTTGCATTTGTTTTAGCTTGTATTTTGAAATTTACTTTTCATGAAAATGCATTAGATTAGTTGCATTGAAAAGTTATTTTTTGAGATTCATCATTGTAAATAGTCACATTTTTCGGTGTTTCAAAGATAAAAACTTATTAGGTGCATAAAATCATTAAAAATGAAAAGAAAAGCATAATTCATGTAAATGCATCTCAGTAAAGCCAAAATCATTTTGATTTCAAGAAGTTGCATTTAGGATAGTGAAAAGTGATTTTTTTTTTTTACGTTTGGAATTGTATTTGGAAGATGAAAGTGAAAGTTAGTGGAAGGCATTCTGCATGATGCATTTTGTTTAATGCATTATTAATTGAAATTTCTTCCGTTGATTAGTCTATCTTTCATTGAAACAAAAAAGTTTTCCTTTTCCCATATAGTTGCATCTTAGGAATTTAGGTGACATCGTGTCAAGCCTTAAAAATGAAACTTAATTGTAGATAAACATTAAAATTTTTCTCAATTAACCTAAGGAGCATTTGGAACTTAACTCAAATATCTAGAGGTCTAGGCTAGAGATGTGTTCCGCTGTCTTTAAACATAGCAGATGTCGTTAATTTCCTACAGTGTATCCCGAGGGTGAAATATCGTCCCAATATGGAAGTATATAGAAGGTTCTCCAGTACTTTCGAGTATATCAGAGGCACTTTAGTATGATAAGTATATAGGGATGCTCTCATCAAACAGTTCTACATTAGACAACGCTAACACGGACTTGTGCTCCCTGTACCGTCAAGTATATATTGGGAGATCCCATTAGGTTGCTCTCCTTTAGCTACAGGTAATCGAGTCTTCCTCCTTATAAACGTGATACACTAAACACAACATTTGGGGAGATTGGCTACCATACGTTAAGTCCTTAGTTTCAGCTAAGGTGTATATAGTGGTTCATTGATACTTGGTAAACCCTTTTGCCTAGATTACCCCTTTTTTATTTAATTTTTTTAAAGTTCTAAAGTCGATTAATTGAATGCGGAAAAACACCCTTCCTGTGGAAATACTCCTTAGTATATCTTAGGTTGATACCAATGGCAACATTTATTAAGTCTACCAACCAAGGAAACCCCCCTGATGGAAATCCTAGCCCTTTTCCTTATTTCAAAAATGTTGGTGCTCCCTATATGGCAACATTGTCCCTTCTTGGATTGACCATTGGTCTTCAAGTTTGGTTATTTTCGAACTCGGTGATTCCGAGTGTCCAAACTACTTTTCAACGAAGTTCTCCTCCACCTGAAAAACATCAACCTCATGTTGATCCTACAATTGACTCCTTTCCTTCTTCACCTATTCCTTCACCTTGTTCTTCCTTTTTTCCTGGTGAAAGTCTGGATTCTAGTAACAAGGAAGCTAAGAAGAAGAAGAGAGGAAGAAGAAGAAGAAGAAGCAAAATAAGCAAGGGGACAATGAAGAAACCAATGCTATAGATATAGCTGATGTAGCAAAATATTCCAACCAACCCCGAAAAGTAAAATTCCCTTGCACGTTATGTAAGGGTGACAACCTTATTCAAAGTTGTCTTAGAATTCCCAAGGTCTTATAAGTGTGTTCCACAACTTCATATCAAATTTTGTCATCAACCTTTGGTGATCATACGGGTGATAAAACTTTAACTAGTAATAGTAAAGCTCATGGGAAAAATGGAAAATTCAAATTTCCTTGTAAGTTGTATGAAGGTGATCATCCCATTCACCTTTGTCCTCTTATGGATGAAGCTTCCAAAGAGTTGGAAAACCTTACAGCTTCCCAACCTTGTCTTTCGATTGGTTATCGAAATCTTTCCCTTGATCCTTCACTAGTTGATCCAGTGTTTAATCAAAAGTCATCTTTGGTCAACCCTGCTCTCTCTGAAGGTGAGTCTCATGATTCTGTTCTCAACCAACCATTGGTTGAGAAAACGATAGATTTGACTCCACCTTTAGTTAAGCATACCTTTCTAGTAGAGAGTGAACCCCATACCACTTAGGTTCTTTTGATTTCTTCAGTTTTGAATGAATTGGAGGGAAATCCTCTCGTTCCTGAGGTGCATGAGAGTAGTTCTCCTATTCCCATAAAGCAAGAGGGCAACTCTCACATTCCTATGACCTCCCTCCGAGTAGTTTAGTCACTTATTTTGATTGGAGTTGATTGGAAAGATAGCGTCTTCCGTCTTACGTGCCTTTCCATATTATAGTACAAAACTACCATATGGCCATACCTAGCACAATCATAGATGAGAGCGCATCTGTTAGTATCTTGTCCTCAACTGCTTGGAAAGCTTTAGGTTCCCCTCAGCTTGTCCTTGTCACCCAAAATCGGTTAGCTTTTAACAAAGGAACCAGTCAACTGTTAGGGATCCTTCCTAAGTTACCTATTACTTTGGGAGGAAAGACAGTCTATATAGACATGATGGTTGTCCAAGTCCCTTTAGATTTTAATCTACTACTTGGCCGTGACTATGTTTATGTCATGGAAGCTCTTGTTTCTTCCCTTTTTTGAGTGATTTGTTTCCCGCATGAAGGAATCATTGTGATCATTGATCAACGCACATTCATTGGTGCTGAATCAAATCCCCATTAACCATCATCCATAAATGGTTCTTATGTGTAAGTGGTATCACCCCTGCCACAAGTTAATTACGTCACCACCTATTCTATGCCCACATCTACTGATGATCTAGTAGGTGATGTAGTACGCCATGTATTAGGGACATTGGAGCCCAATTTTTCCATTAGATCCCTAGACATGTATCCCTTCAAGCGTGTTGTTCTTCGATCTGATGAGACCTATTAGAAGCCATGGACTCTTTTGTTCTGTGATCAAGAGATATGAGGATAGTTCTTTTACTATGTCAACCTCGTTAAAAAATGAAATAGGTCATCATGGATCAGAATTCCTTGTCTTGCATCAAGCTCCTCAAAAAATGAAACAATGGAGATGAGGATAGTTCTTTTACTATGTCAACCTCGTTAAAAAATGAAATAGGTCACCATGGAGCAGAGCTCCTTGTCTTCTGTCAAGCTCGTTAAAAAATGAAACAAGGACCATGAGGGTGGTTCTTTTGCTATGTCAAGCTCCTTAAAAAATGAAACAAGGGATACGAGGATAGTTCTTTTACTATTTCAACCTCGTTAAAAAATGAAATAGGTATCTGGAGCAGAGTTCCTAGTCTTGTGTCAAGCTCCTTAAAAAATGAAACAAGGGATATGAGGATAGTTATTTTAATATTTCAACCTCGTTAAAAAATTAAATAGGTATTTGGAGCTCTTGTGTCAAGCTCCTTAAAAAAATGAAACAAAGGACCATGAGGATAGTTATTTTACTATGTCAACCTCTTTAAAAAATGAAATAGGTCCCATGAGGATAGTTATTTTTCTATGTCAACTTCGTTAAAAAATGAAATAGGTGTCATGAGCATGGTTCTTTTCATGTGTCAAGATTGTTAAAAAAATAAAACAAATCCCCTTCCAGTTCGAGTCTTTGCTTAGATCTCGTAAAATTCAAGTTGAGTCTTTCATTTGATCTCATAAGTGAATATTCATTCCATCCACCTATTAGTAACCAGTAGTCTACCTAGGTGAATGAAATGAAGCTTGTGGGGTATGTACCTTAAATTGAGTGATTGTGCTAGGGGCATGCAAACTTATCTCAAGCATAGTTTATCTTTGTTTCAAGAGTTTGTAAAAATGAAACAAAATCCTTAAGTATACTCAAGCATAGTTTCTCATGTTTCAAGCTTGTGTAAAAGTGAAACCATTCCCACTTTACATCTTGTGATTATCGTTTATATCAGCCTATTTTTTTCCAGACAAGCCTTGGTTTGTCCATTCCATCACCACCATCTCTTTGGCCGATCATTCTCTTTCACTTTACTATTTTACCCTTGCTTCAGGAACATCTGCGATGAGTGGTCTTAATAGAAAGCCTCTTGACCTTTACATGTTTTGAGTAGTTCCATCATGACCGAAACCAGTTGCTATCCTTTTATACCACTTGTTCTTTGAGGAAAACACATCTTTCAACTCTTTTCTCACTCTCGAAATATGAAAAGATCGTCGAGTACTTGTCATTTTGAACTTGTTAAATTAAATGAATTGACGTTGTCTTAGTATACGTTTACCCCTTTTGCGGGTTGAGATTGACTATTTATGAAAAAGGTACACCTTGTTTGACATGGTCAAGAGGTTCTCTCGAATATTGTTTTCTACATTTTCAGGTTCGTGGGACAAATTACGAAAAGGAACATGATGGAGTTTTATTTTCCATATATTTTTCAAAATATCTAAATATGAAAAGGATACCAAGTTATTCTTACATTGAAATCTTTAAAAGTTTATGATGAAAGACTCATCACCATGATGAGCCCAAGTGTCTCCTTCCTAAGTCTTGTAAAACTTACTAGGATGGATTCATCTGAAGGGTGAACTTATATGACAAGCATATGGTATCCTCTTCAATCTTGTGTAAAAATAAAGAGGTAGTCACTAGAAATAGTGGGGGAAAAGTGAAAGTGAAACATATCTTGTATAGGCAGCATGTTGCTTTTGAACAAGACACTCATCTACATCTCATGTCAAGTTTGGGATATCCTCACTCAATCACTTGTATTTCTGGGTTTGGGTGATCCATTTTTCCTCTCATTCCACTTCGTCGTTATGACCCTTGGTCCTATGTTGAGTCAAATGTTGTCACACTCTAGAGTTGTGTCACTGATATGTTCAAGAGAAGTCGTATCTGTAGTGTATTACCTATACATTATCTGACTCTTTGCTAAAGTCTTGGATCCTATTCATTTCATTCCACTTTATTCCTGATTTTTTATCGATGATGGGGGAATAATCATGGCCCTCCTTCGACAAGTCACTTCCTATCGACTTCATCTCATTATCCAGGAAGGAAACTTAGAGACTCCCTTTCAGTACCTTGGAGATTGCATGCCTTAATGGCAAGTTCTTCGCATTCGATAATAGGTTTTCATTATTGGCCTTCAATTGGGTGATTCCACGAGTGTTCGACTTCAAATATTTTTTCACATTCACAGATTTTATTGTCGTACCTTGAGATCCATTGTCATTATTGGTGGTTTCTCTCATACCAGTTAATGGTCGAGATCATTGGCTGGTAATCAAGTGGTTTTCTAGCATGTTCGACTTCGACACATTCATTCGCATGTTAGGATTCATACTTTGATTGGGTTGGGATGGAGCGCAAGACCCTGAGTCTTGTTTGATATGACTCAGGTTGCGTGGAGTTATGTGTTATTCATGATTGTACACATGTTTCTGCTATGCGAATGGCTGCAACCATATCGTGGGACTCTACATGTATGATGATCCTTCTATATTGGATTGATGCATCCATATTTTAGATCTTAGATTTATATATGATCCTTCTCATTTGGATGGTTACGCCCATGCTATAGATCCTTTCATATATTCCTTATCATCTAGATGGTTGCATCCATACCATGGATTCATGTTTTGATATCAGATATGTATATGTATATGCATCCTTGATTTGCAAGTCTCCTGACAGTGTTGGTCCTCATCCTTGTAAAATCTTGTAAATCATATCAACCAACACTCCCCATTCTACATTCATGCTTTAGGGGGCATCTGCTACACAATATTTTTTCACACCTCGTGCACTTCCCTATGACATACCCCAAAGTGCTTGAAACATGACCATTATGTAGTGTACTCATTCATATATGTAGCTCAAATCCTCCCTAAGACATTGATTGGAAAATTCCTTGAGCTTTCCTTGAAGGAAATAGCTCTTAAACACTAAGTTGGTAATCATCACTCTTTTGAGACTAAAAACCACAATGGTCACCTATTTTATTATACTCAACCCATGATGACATTGCTCTGTTTACTTGTGTACCTGCAATGATCCCAAAAAGGCAATTTTCCCAAAGAGGATGAGAAGTTTCATGATCTAGAAGCTTCAAGAGAGATGAACTAGAGATTGTTTGGCATAGATGAGGTCGATTTCTCCCAACTTGGCCTCTTGGTCTTATCCCTATGAGCTACCTCCTTGAGATGAGGGCTTAATCCTATATTTTTAGGGATCCTAACTCACTTTCCTAGCCTATATATTCATCCTCTCCCATTCTCAAATGGTTCTTCTATGCCTATTTGCACCCTTATGCTAATATTGTGCCTATATGTTACTCATTTGGCTTGGAGTAGGAGTGCTTGGAGAGATTAGCTTGGACTTGGACATTCATCCAAGGAGAGACTATCAACATCAAGGCTTGGTTGTATGCTTCCCCTTATTTTCTATTAATATGCAACTGCTGGTTCATTTTCCGTTGATGTGTATGCTCATGTATCATCTATCTTAACATCGCTTGATCAGTTAAGTAGGCTTCTTTTCAATATGCTATTTGTATTTGCATGCCTAGTTTTCTCTTGATCTCTTGTGTAGGTGCATAAAAGTTGTGAGTAAAAGGAACGAGCCTGTGACGCAAGTGATTCAAGGTCTTCAACAAAGGGGATCAAGATATCTCTAGAATGAGGTAGGCCATCTTCTTCATCTCTCATTTCAATTGTAACTTAGGAAAGTGTTTGGTATATTGTCCCTTAGGTTGTTAGACCCACTCATCGGGCTAGAGGGATTGTCTCTGTCCGCAGAGAGGATTTACCTAGACAACAAGGGGTGGTCAACAGTCCATTTCTTGCTAAGAGGGAGTGTTAAGAAATGTAGCAAGAAAGGCTCAATTTGGCTTAGCTTTGGTCAAATTAAAAAAGTCGAAATTTCCACTTCAACAGACAACTTGGAGGTATTTAAGTGAGGTGACATGTCTCTTACAATTTAGTTAGCTCAATAAATTTGATATATAGGGCTTTGATTTTATTTATACATGTGTGATTGCTAATTTATAACAATCTAGTTCAATTATTTCTAGCGATATTCAGTTAAACTAGTTCTAATAGTTAATAGAACTAGTTGGAGGTAAGTTGTGCTGTGGGTCAGCAATCTAACTCAGAGATCATCCAGTTAACTGATCACCCAACCAAAAATAGCTCATGCATGCAAGGGATTCAAATTTCTTAACTGTGGTGGAGATGCCAAGGAAGTGTAACATCAGTTATAAACTAGTGTTGTGTGTATAGGGTTGCATGCAATTAGTGATTAATTCTTGGGAATTGAACAATCATTTTGGAGGAAATTTCTAAAGAATAGGGGCTAATTTCCTTAGGATTTGTGGAAGGAAATAGGGGTCTTGGTGAGAAGATATTTGGGTAGTTGTTGGCCAGAGCTTGTTCATTGAGTGGGAGAACAATTATTCTTTTGTAGGTTGAGCTCAAAGTTGGAGCTAGAAATTGTATTAGTTTCTCAATTAATTGATTAATGCAAACATGTGTGAGGGGTTTTTTGCAATTGGTTTCCCCTATAAATAAATATGTATTTATGGTTTTTCTTATTACATGTCTATGCATGTTGTTTTAAATTGTGAATTTCATTCCTCAGATCAGTAGAGTAGAATTGTGTCTCTTGATTTTAGATTAAATTTCTTGAGCAGTTGCAATTCTATCAAATTTCTGCAAGAGGTGGTTAAACCATGGCATGAAACACGAGAGAATTGTTGAGTTTTCTTTGTGAAATAGTATCCCCCCCAATGTGAGTTGGGTATGCACTGAACCTTTAACCTGAGCTTTGATACCAATTGTTAAATGTTTAGAGAGGTGGGTGAACCAATATTCTTATTTCTTCATATTGATGAAGACTTTGAATTCAACACATATATTTTCACTATAATAAAATAAGAAAACAATGATAAGTCACACTTAATAAAATAAGCATATAGAAGTCAAAGGAGTCAACATCATGTAAAGAAGCTGTAAAGCAAGGATGATTTCCAAAGAAGCTGTAAAGCAAAAATTGCAAGGTCAAAATAGCAGGACGAGTTCCGATATTGAAGTTGGAAGGTCGAAGTTGCAGTATTGAAGATAGTTGGTGCAGTATCAAGGAAAAATGTGAGGAAGGGATGACTTGGTACTTGGAGAAAGAATTGGTCTAGGGATTGGGTCCTTGTATCTCATTTGAAGCAAATTCTAAGAATATAAGAGTTTCCGAGTTTTCCCTATGGAGGGATTTTTCCTTGGCTACGAGCCTAATATTTGTGTCCTCTATTGTTTTTGTTACCATTCTTGATATTGTTTGATGAAAATATCTAACTAAATAACATAAATAATCTAAATAAGATTCACAAGCAGATGTCAAGGTTAGAGGAAAATAAGATTAATAGTTTCCACTTTCCAATTTTCCAACATGGTATCATAACTTGGGTGAACAAGGAAGGCAAATGAAAGGACACTAGTTACCTATCAAGGGGAGGGAAACATGAAGCTCTTCAAGAAGAAATTGATTGTCAAAATGGATCATTTGAGAAAGGAATCAAGTCAACAATGTTTTTACATTAAAGGAGATAAAGTTTACATCAAGCTCACATCAAAGGAATATCTAACACAAATACTTCAAGAAGAGTGTTTATCTCTCTCTACAAGAAGATCTATTTGGAAGGCATCTTTGAAGGAAGCATCAAGGGAATTCAGAAGTTGTTGTTAAGGGCACTTCAAATATCTTGAAGGCATCAAAAAGATTGAAGACATCATTAACAAAAATCTTGGTCTCAAGAAGTATCATAATATTACATCATGTTTGAATCTTCAAGTCATATGGGTTCTTTCTACAAGGATACAAATAAGCTCTTTGGGTCATCAAACCATCTAGCATGGAAGAAAATAATTTAGTTGATACTCATAGAATAAGAAGTAATGGAATGTGTTATTGGGAAAATTGTTGAATCAAATCAAGGACAATACACAAGAACTATAAAATTACAACAAAGGGGAAGTAAGGGCTCAAAGGATCATAGTTTATTCAATTAAGGATTCTCTTGTTCCATTTGTTGCAAACCTAAAGACTTCCAAGGCCATGTATGAAAAGCTAGTGTTTTTGTACTCTGTAAGTACAACAAGATAAAATATGTCCTTCAAAAATAAGTTATATAGAAAGAAGAAATCAAAGGATGATGATGTGGAATCCCTTCTCATGAGAGCCTCTCAACTAAGAGACCATCTGCAAGGAATTGGGGGGCATATTACTGATTTTAATGTAACCATCTATGTACTAAATTAAATGCTGCAAAAATGGAGCTACTTTGCAATGATCATCTACTCCAAGAAGGATTCAACTCCCTTTGATGAGTTATGGGTGTAGTGCATATTGGAAGAATCAAGGATCAAGGTCAAGAATGACATTGGATCAGATGAGAAATATCAAGCCTTTCTATCCCAAGACAAAATATGAAAAATGGAAACTTTGGTATGTCCAAGAATAAAATACATGTCCATGGTTCAATGCTTCAAGTGCAATGAGTTTGGACACTTTAAAACAAGATTTTCCAAACCAAAAAAACAACAAGAGAAGGAAAAGGAGTGAATCTCATGTAGCCGAAGCAGTGGGAGAACCTGAGAAGAAGGAAAATAAGGAAGAAGTGAAGGATATTTACTACTAAATAAGGTTCACTGATGATCAGGTTCTTTATGAATACTAATATAGGATAATAAGTTTTGTATAACATCATAAAAAGAAGCATATCATAGTGGCATGTCTAAAATTTATATGGTTAAGTTTCTTTGTATAGATCATTTAGATAAACGAACATATAGACCATTTTTTCAAATTAATCATCCAAGTATTATCTAACATTGTGTTAGAGGAATTCATATTGCTTAAGTGGATCATCATGATCCTGAAAGAACCATAATTATGAAAGGTTCTTGGAAGAAACAAGATGACAAAGGTTAGTAAGAATTCCATGTAATGTGGAATCAATATTGGTAAAGGGATGTAAGAATGAAATGGGTCAGGATGTAGGCTCTTTGTGAGATATACGGATAACTAAATGATTGTATGAAAGCATATGAATGCAGGTTGAATATAAATTTTTGGATAAGATTCATGTGTAGAATATTGTGGAAAGAAATTTGGTCAAGTATATGGATATAAGATGCTTGAAAGGAATAGGATTTGGATTACTTAAGGATGTATAAAGAATTTAGGAATTTATCTAGAATGTGTACGATAAATATTAACATCTAGTATAGTCTGTAGAAGGAAAAGTTGTAACTTGGTAATCAATTTTTTATCCTTGGGCACTCTAATGCATGAAGGAAGATTCATATGGGGATGGAGTGTGAGGATGTTGATGGAAGAGGAATATCATCATAATGAGGTAAGTCAAAATTTCATTATTGTTGGTTATCAGGCTAACATATTATTTTGCTACCTGGAAGGATGTTGTAGGGATACATGATGCAATTTGAGGCAAGATCAATTGTATGGATGGAATGTATGAATAAAATTAAGGGAATCTCAATATATGGTACTTGGCAACTATAAAGTGAAGATATGTTCATCTTGGTATTGGATGGTAGCAGTACAAGAAGATAACTTGAAGGTCAAAGGAAGGTCACTTTCAAGAGGAAGCTATGATCATCTTAAAGTTTAGGAAGCCTTCATCGAATTCCTTCATGTTGAAGATGAAAGTGATGAGCAATAAAGGTGACCTAAAACCTATCACAGTATTAAAGAGAGAAGGTGGCTCTATGATACCTTGAAAGAAAGAAAGCTCGATGATGCAAGGGAAAGAGGTAGCATTGAGGCAAATTAATTACCTATCATTTAATTTTCAACCCGGGGGTTTCATAGAACTTGCTAAGCATACGTGAGTTATATATGGTAGAAATTAACTTCCAATTTGGATCAATATAACTATGAAACCAAATAATGACAAACCAAATTCACATATTCTAATTCAACAATCAATTCAATAGAAATTATAGTACAATTATAGTACAACATGCACAATTGAAATCTTAATCTTTCACACTTTCAAGAATTGAAATCTTAATCTACCACACTTGCAGGAATTGAAATCTTAATCTACCACACTTGCAGGAATTGAAATTGCATGAAATGAAATCTACTCTAAGGGATCATGTGTGCATTATCAAATCAAGATCCTATCAAATGAATAATCAAAACCACATGACATGAAATGAAAGAAAAAACAAGCATTCTTAACCTCTAGATATGAAATACAATAAAAGCAACCGCTCTTAATCTCTAGATATGAAAGAAAATAAAAATAATCACCCTTAACCTCTCACACAGGAAAAGATATGAAAGAAATAAACCTTAATCTATGAAATCAATAAATATTAATCTATGAAAATCAATAAATCTCACACATTGTAGGTGGCTAATCCAAAATCATGAGAGATGGCAAGTTGAGAGGCTCCCAATGCAAGCATTACCAGAAAGACGTGAACATCACTCATGAGCATTGTGCTAAATCTAAATTCCATTCATAAGTAATCTTAACTTGCACACTCGAGTATCTCAAACTTTACACATGCCTTTGAAAGGAGAAGGCTCTCCTGTTTATAAAAGAACATAAGAAGCTACCTCATTAATGGTGGTCCATTATTCTCCCCCCAGATCCCTAGAAAATATCATAGAGTTACAATTCAAATAGGCAATGATGAGACACATATCCTCTTTGACCTTTATCCAAATCTTCTTCCATATCTTGAAGGGAATTCGAATTTTAGTATTGGAGGCCACATAAGGGTGCCTTGGAAGCTTCCAAATGACCTACACATGTCATGAAACTCAAGACACTTTTAAGTATTAGCAATTATATGTCATTTTTCTAAGTTTCAACCATAAATTCACTTAAAATATTAGAAATTATTAGCTTTTGAAAAACACAAATGGAACCCATATAACTATGAAAATGGAGGCTAATGAGAGTTTATATGGCTATGGAATTGTGACATGTGAGTGAATTGGTGGCGATAAAGGTGAAAGTGGATGATATTTTGAATACATTTTGGAGGCTCTACAGGGAGATGAGAAGTTATGAATAGATGGTAGTTGATACTCTTATGAATACAAGTTATACAGCTTATGATTTTGACTTCCCAAATAGAAAGAAATTCTAGAGCTCCTCTGGTTTTGAAAGGGAGTAAAAGGAGTCTCATTGAATAAGAGAAGAGATCTATTCTCTAGTCAAAAAGAGAATAGGATGTTCTCTCTGGTTGAGAGGGAGTCCTGTTAGACATCGCATGTGCATTCTCTTCTTCAGGTGATGAAGAGGGAATTCCAGAGGATTGGATAAGAATATGTGGTTTCCTTGATGATAAAACATCCAAGAAAGGAAAGGGATTGACAAGATTTGAGGATGTGACAGGTATCCATGAGAAGAGTGTTCAAAGAGGATCGATATTCTTTGAGGACATGAGATTGGAGATCCAAGATAAGAATAGTCCTAAAAGGACATGCCTTGTGGACATCTAGATGAGGTATGTAACTTGTAGAGATAATGATGTATCACATGTAAAGTCTCCCAACATAATGCTCTTGATTAAAGAAGAGTTTATCTAGTTAGGCCTCAGAGATAGTGTTGGTCATGATGATGATGTTTACAGTATGGATTATCAATCTAACTCTACCTGTGATAACTCTTCAGTTTGAGATATGATGTTGTGTTGGTTGTAAAATTATGAATACATCCCTAGTTAAGAGAGCGTTGAAAATGTAACTAGTTTCGGTCTTCATAATTGTTGTACTTATTTCAATATGTATCCTATGTAACAAATAACAGAATAAAAAGAAAAGGTTATTATTATTAAAACATGGATTTCATGCTGATTACTGATTGTCTTCTAGGTAAAAGCATGTTCTTCGTGCTTCTAGGGTTTGTTAGGTCTTATGATTTATTTTCATGAGTCAAAGGAGTCAACATCATGTTTATAAGAACCTTTTAAGCAAAAATATATTTTTAAAAAGAATTATTTTTTATTCTAGAAATTCCTAGAAGCTCCAAAGGTACAAATCAACCTTGGGATCATTAAGTTGGCCTAAAAGATGGAATTTGACCCCTTGAGAAGGCTATCAAGGAATCTGTTTGACCTCATTTGGATATACTCACTCACACACATTCAACCTATCAACATAGAGCTCCATGTAAAGTCGGGAGGAGCAGAAAAGAAGAGTGAAGGTCTTCAATAAGGAAGAGGGATGAAGTTTCTTGTTTTCTGGCATTATCTCTCTTACATGTGTGAAAATAAAATTTTTGGTGTTGTACAAGGAGGTTGAAATTACAGGTCTGAATTGTAGTGGGACGAAGTGAAGAATCTTGTAGCTGGAAGGGAGAAAACCCTATATTAACCTCATTGATGTTGAGAGAGTTTTTTTCTCTAGGAAGGTCTAAGGAGGAGGGTGGATTAGGGTTTCCATAGAAGCTATAAAGCCAAAATTACAAGGTGGAAGTGGCAGGACGAGTTGTAGTATTGAAGTTGGAAGGTAGAAATTGCAGTATTGAAGTTGGTTGGTGTAGTATCAAGTAAATACTTGAGGTTGACTTGGTACTAGGAGAAGGATTTGGTCTAGAGTTTGGGTCCTTGTATCTCACTTGAATCATATTCTAAGAAGAGAAGAGTTTTGGAGTTTTCCACTTGGATGGGTTCTTCCCTAGATGAGAGCATAATATTTGTGTCCTCTATTGTTGTTGTTACTATTCTTGATATTGTTTGATGAATATATCTAACTAAAGAACATAAAAAGGCTAAACAAGCTTCACAAGAAAATATCAAGATTAAAGGAAAATCAAATTAACGGATGTCACTTTCGGATTTTCCAACAATATTCATTGAGAGTGTGATGGAGAGATTACTCCCAAACTCTATTTCAAATACTCAAATGGCTCCCTAGGTAATGGCTTTGTAAAGATGTTTGAAACCTACTATTTTTAGGATATATACTCTAATTTAGCAACTTGATCAACAACCTATTGTTTGAAAAATGATACAACCTATTCATATTTTTGTCACTTGATATGTGGTTGATGGTTATATGGATGGTTTCCAAGTTTGAATTAAAAATATAAATTGGCATAAAAATTTTAATTAGCCTTAATACTGATTCACCCCCTCTTAATATTAACATTGTTCCCAAACATATGAAAACTAAATAAATAAAATCATTATTAAAAAATGAATGCTTTTTAGTAATATAATAACATATAATTCTAGAAAAATATTTTATATAATTAGGAATATTACCTTTTGAAGTATTCTTTTTTGTTGTTGTATGTTTTTTCTATTGCAAGTCTAACATGTCTCATTGACCATTTCTCTGGAAACACTTCTTGTAGTTTAGACATAATTTGGTTCTTAGAACCATTGGTTTGATTTTTTATTGTAAGTTGAAAGTACATATATATATTCATTCCACTAGATCCCTCATAGTTATGTAAAAAAATTTCCCCTTTCATTAACAGTCAGCACCACTTTAGATGAGCTAAAGACCAATTCATCATCATTTACATGTTCTATAATTTTTCTTTGTTAGAAGGACATTGATATTTTCCTTCGTTGTTGCTTGTTGTAGAACATTAAACATATATGAATGAGTTAATAGATTGTTTGAAACATGTTATCTAATATTCTTAAGTATATTATTAATGAAAAAAAACTCATATTGAATAATATTTTTTCATTCACCTAATTCATTATTCTGCATTTTTCTATCAGGCTTTTACACTCTTTTGCACTTATATTAGAAATAATCTTATCGACCTATTTCATTTTTCAGGTCTCCATGACACACAACAACCAATACATATCCATTAAACTTACATATATATCAAACATATTAAAATTGTAAATAATTTACAAAGAACTTACCGTCTCTGATTTTTTTGATGTGTTATCATTGTGTCAATCAATATTTTTGTTACTTGAGACCTTCTGAATTTTTTTTTGTATCAATATACAACCTGTAGCATTTAATACATAAATCATTAAATATATTTTACAAATAAATCAAATAATGTTTAGCCAAAAAAACTCTGGTAATCGGTGTGTTTAGAACATTAAACTAACAGGGTATTTATTTGTTTAGGCACACCATCATGGAAAATTAGTTTTTAAAAATAATTTCGAACTATTATGGTCTGATTTGTAAGGATAAACACACCAAAATGATTTAAAGGTGTTGTTTGGAAGAGGCGCTCCAGTGCGTTATATTACACTAGGAGCAATGATTAACAAATGAGACAGAATAGAGAGTTTTCTAATATGTCGGTACGTTGTGTTACACAGGTTGCACCAGTGCATTATATTATAGAGGGTGCACTATGGAACATATAACCATTTAAAAAAAATGGAAATGACTGATAGGGTTTGGATCTAATTTGATAATTTATTCCCTTACTTGATATGTCAAACACCCTATATATAGTAAGTACACAAACCCATTAAATCTAAAATCCCTAAATTGAAAAATCCTAATTGTGAAGTGGTAGAGGAAGTTAAATCCTAAGGTGAAATTTTGCAAGAAGAAGCAAGGGTTTAAGGCAAACATTAA
This sequence comes from Pinus taeda, assembly GCA_000404065.3. Lineage (NCBI taxonomy): Eukaryota > Viridiplantae > Streptophyta > Pinopsida > Pinales > Pinaceae > Pinus > Pinus taeda. The sequence goes on along the minus strand of APFE031717444.1, from coordinate 43,051 downwards.
TTTTATTTGTTTTCTGTTTGAATTTTAATTAAATTTGATAGGAAAGCAGATCGTGAAAAAATCTAGTAAAATCTATAGTAAACTTTTTATTATATAGGGTTTTTAATTTTTTTTTGAATTGGGAATAAATATAACAAAAATTGTAAAATATTTTATCACTAAAATTTAATATTTTTGCTATCTAGGGTTTTGAGTGAATCACCAAACCTTTCAACTTATGATCTTTTGGTGGATCCAAAATATTTTGTAGCTCCACAGTGCTCTCAGTATGTCTCTCTTGCAAATTATCTCTCTTTTAATTAAACCTTAACAAAAATTGTAAAAATTCTTATTAGTAAAATAAACAATAAAATTTAAAATTTTTACTATGCAAGTTTTAGACTGAACCACCATACCTTTCAGCTTTTGATCTTCTAAATAATTCTGTTGCTCCAAAGTATTATGCTGCTACACAGTGCTACTGGTATGTCTCTATTGCAAATCACTCACTTGAAATTTTGGGTAAAATAATGAAATGGTGAATGCATGTTTACTATTGAAAAAACTTTATAAAATTAGAAGTCAATAAATCAATTGCCGCTCATTTTTTAATTTTAAAAAAGAAAAAAAAATCACGCTTCTTTTTTTCAATTTCTCTCCACATTGGTGCATTTGATAGTCAAGTGCACCAACGCAATTATACAAAAGTGCACTAACATTGTTTGGGCAAAAAAGTTTTTCAATGCACCAACATGATACAATTTATTTATTTTTTTTGAAATCTTGAAATGGTGCGATTAATTTTTTTAATGGGATAAGGTGATTTATATTTAAAATCATTGGTGCTCTAATTGTTATAAGAGCACCGAGATGGTTGATTTCTTTTTTATTTTTTAAAATCGGGAAACATGTGCGTATTAGTGTTGGTTTTTTTGAAACACACCAGTGTGTTTTAATAGAAGAGCATCAATATGATAACATATTTTTTTCAAAATGTCAAAAACCATGCGGGTATTTGAAACACCCTAGTGTTGTTAATGTTTTAAATGCATTAGTGTGTTTGTTCTGGTAACCACACCGATGTGGTTTAAATCTATCTAAAATTGTAATTTCACATAAAATGGCATATAAATATCAAATTATCCTTTATAATGCATCCACATGAATTACAATAGTTCATAGCATACATTTTCCGCTTAAAGTTGCCTTATTCTTGAAAAATAGTTTTGGAAATTATATTGAAATTGGCCATGTTGAACAAAATCTCAATAATGCAGAGACAAAATATCAATAATATCTGCAAATGTCCAATTCTTCAAATTCCATCTCATTTCATATTGCAGATCAAAGTCCTCACGAAGTTCTCCCTTTCCATCTCCAGTAGATTCAAATTTTATTTATATTTCGATTATCTAATTGAAATTTGTTTTTTTTTTAATCCATGTCTATTTGGATAAAAATGTATCCAAATTTGCAGGAACCTCATTCATAATCGAGTTCATATGCAAAAAATATTACTCCATATTTTCAAATTGGAATCTCTTATCAGGAGCAACATATCACAAGCAGTTGGTAGATGAAAATGGACAACCTCTTCACCCCAACAATTGAAACATGGCATCTTCGAGCCACAATCCTGGATCAACGTTGGTAATAATTATTTGGTATAATGTAATTTCAACAAACCAATTGCATTGACGTGCTTACTAATATCATTGATATTATTTTAATGACATTATATATTTTTTGAAATTAGGATTCTAGTGATGATGAGCAGCCCACCTACCATTTTCTGGAGCACCCCACTACAATGTCAACTTGAGAGAATGTTTCATTAAGACCAAGAATCAGAGAGGAAGCATACAAATAAAGGTTGAATCAACTACCTATTCAATTCCTACTACATCTAGATTAAAAAATTAGGAATGAGTACAACAATAATAGTTATTCATCACAAGTTGGAATTGGAGGCAATCAAATGGAGGTTGGTATGGATGATTACTTATGGGATATGACTATCATGGAGGTAATGGTGTTAGATGATTTCCAGAACGATGAGCTAGGGGATGATTCTCATATCAACGATACCTTATTTGAAATCCTGAAATCTTCTTCCACCAACCCTCTCATTGGACCAGGCGACAAGTCAAAGTCCACTTAGCTCGGGACAACGATGTTTTTGTACAACATGAAAGAAAAGTTCGGAATTTAAAATGCATGTTTCTCAACAATATTGAGGTAATTTACTTGCATGATTTTATCAAAGTCCTTATATTTTTCCACACAATCAAATTTAAAAATGGTCAATTTTATGAATGTTAAATATTGACATTGTACAATTATATTCCCCACCAAATGTAGGATATTCAAAGATAAGGTTATTCCAAGTGACAATGTCTTTCCAAGTAGCTACAAAAAGGAAAAGTAGTTGTTGAAAATGTTGGGTATTGAGGACATATCATATCATGCATGTCTGAATGATTGCATTTTATATAGAGGAGAATACACAGAAAAAGAGATATGTTTGAAATGTGGGCACAACATGTACCGCAATTAAAAAAAAGGGTAAATCACACGGTCCTCCTCATAAGATATTGAGGCACATGCCTATAATCCCAAGGATTCAAAGACTCTTTTGTTGAAAAGAATTAGCTATGTTGCAGGGATGGCATGCCTCACACAGAAGTGAGTCAGGAGTTATGCAAATCCCAACAGATTCAATGGCCATGAAACATATAGATGATACATGTACTAAAAAAATCAAGGAGGAAGTATGAAGTCTATGACTCAGAATAGCCATGCATGGCATCAACCCATATTCTATCCAAAACACCAACTATTTTGTTTGTCTTGTCATTGTGATCAACAACAATATCCCTCCATGTTTGTTTGTAAATAATGAATATCTTATGTTTTCTCTCATAGTCTCTAGTAGAAGATAAGTGAAGAATAAAAATGTTTAATTACAACCATTGGTGAATGAATTGAAGGAATTATGGGAAGCGATACAGGTGTATGATGTATCAAGACCCATCACAACATATAGGAGTTTTCTGTTGTATGGAATATTTTCTTACGCCATACATGATTATCCATGATTAGGAGATTTCTCTGGTAAATTATGTTTTTATTTATTTTTTTAGTAACAATATTATTTCACATATTAATTTAATTCGCTACAATTGTTCATATATTCATGGTCGCTAACGTGTCAACCTATATACATAATTTTGTAGGTCTTGTTACAAAAGTGTATCATGGATGTCAATGTTGTGGACCTTCTTTGAAATCTAGATGGTCTAACCACCTAGGAAATCCAATGTATGCATTCTCCAAGTTATTCCTCCCAGAAGAGAAATATCCACTTTCAATGGTAAACTAGAGAGAACCCAAAGGCCTGCAATAATGACACCAACTGAATGGCTTAGAGTAAATGAGAGAGATAAGAAGGAGTTTGCAGAAATGTTCGATTCAAATGTGGAGGCTATGTTCGATGATCCATAATTCGTTGACACATATGTTGAGAAATTTACCATTGGGATGAAAAGGAAATCTGTATTTTATGAGCTCCAATATTAGGAGCACTTTAAGATTTCCCACTTACTAGATCCCATGCATGTATTTAAAAATGTTTCATATTCTTTATGGAGGCATATATCATTGAAATAAGGTGACACATTGGATGTTAGGAGGGATATTATTTCTTAAAAAACTAAAAAGAAACATTGGCCAAGACAAGAAACTAGAGGAGACGATGTCCCTCTTGGTCTTTCAAATAAGGTGATGTCTCATGGATACTAAACAAAGATGATATTTTTTTGTAAAAGGAATTTATAATGAGTGTGAGGGTGCCTTCTTTAGATGGGTCTTCAATACGGTGTTGCTTCACTATTGAAGATCATTTTTCGGGGTTAAAATCGCATGGCCATTTGGACCTTCTAAGAGTAAGTACGTCAAAAATGTGATTTTAATATTTTTTTATTAATTTATGTAATCAGATATTTCATAATTAATTTTTGTGTAATGTACTATTTACTGTGTAGTGTCATTATCCTCTGCTCGTGTGTGGGTATGTGAACCATGACTTCCCCCAAGACCTACAATCTGCCATATCTAAATTATTTGCATTTATTGGATCACATCAAAGGAGATTCATATGGCTAACATTCCATGGTGGCATCAAGAGATACCTGAAATTATTTGTCTGTTTGAGAAGGGGTTGCCTACGAGTTTCATGGACTTGTAGGTTCATCTTCTAATTTAGTAGATGAGGTTGAATTAGTATAGGTTGTTTCTTGTTGTTGGATGTTTTTCTTAGAGAGGTATATGAAGAAATTGAAAGGTTTTGTTCAACAAAGGGAAAAAATTGAGGGGTCTATGATAGAGGGTATATATCGTATGAGTCTTTCCATTATGCCAGTGAGTACATCAAGAAGATAAAAGAACACCAGGTGCGGTGATTTGGGATGACAAAGGGATGAAATAAAAAAGAGAAGGGGAGTTTCTCGAAACAAATGGAAAGAGGCGCATGATAAAAGAGTAAGTGTAGCTTATCATTTGTCAAATTATAACATAGTGACTATTCACACTAAACTTCATATTAATGCATATTTTGATCTCATATGTACTTATATATATATATATATATATATAATATATATATTTGTGTGTGTGTGTGTGTGTGTTGGTTTTATTTTATCATCAACAAATTCATTCTTTACAATATGGAAATGACATAACTGTGGATCACATTATACGAAGAGAAGAGGAGGAAATGGGACAGTGACAAGAAAGAATTCAAATGGTTGAATGGTAGAAGTGTGCCTTATCCTGATCGTTTAAAAGTAAATATGCTAATGCCATGTCCTAATAGTTGGATTGTTGATCAAGTCAGAGAGAAATGCGATGCATCTAGTCATTACCTGTGTGCTGAAGAGGATGCACTAAACATAGGGATTCAATGTAATAATTGGGTAATTATACTCTTTCTATACAATTTTAACTTCATACTTCACCTTTGAATTTTAACATCTATATATATCTTTTATTTTTAATTATGATCGATTTATTAGACACATGACAATGTGATTTTTTCACTTTTTTATAGGTGCATTTGTTCCCATCTATGTGGGAATATAGACATCATTTTTGCACATAGGATGTCGATGATGGACACATGACACAACGCTGCGGAGTGGAAGTCAAGTTTGACCAATCTAGTCGTGCTAGCCACTATGATCAAAACCTAATGCATGGGACATTAGGTTACATTGGAAAGATACAAGAAATCATCCAAGTGGACTTATCTTCATTCTAATGTGTTATTTTGAAATGAAAGTGGTGGGACACCTTTGATTGGAATATTGTAAAGGAAGATCGTGATAATGGGCTAATATCTATCAACTGTAGAAAGATGTGGCATGAAGCTAGGGAGCCTTATGTTTTCCCAAAACACTGCAACCAGGTATTTTTTAATCCCAGATGTGTTAGATAGGGATTGTTTTTTCGTATTAAGACACAACCCTAGATCAAAACATATTTTTGAGAACAATATTGTTATCATGCCAAGAGAGGAATATAATAAGGGTGATGAAAATGAAGAGTGATATGTACTTGTTATTTCATCATTTAAACTATTGTTGTATGTTTTTGTTGACATTATTTCACTAATTATATTATTTTTTATTCGTGTTGACATTTTATAATATAATTGATAAGATTAAAAAATGTTTTTACACATTTTTTTGCAGTGGAAAAATTTTAACAGTACTTAAAACTAAGTATTTCCAATTGTGTACATTATATATGATAATAAGAATTCAAGGTCACAACCATTCTCAAATAGGAACATATCAAGTACTAAATTTGTAATGGTTATTAAGAGGTATTATTGTAATGGTGATTAAGAGGCATTTGTTTGATTTTCAAATAGACTAGGTGATGCATTTAGGTCTTCTATTTAGATTATGTGAAATAAATATCTATTTTTTATTTATTTATAACTAAATTATTTAAAGTAGGCATGTCTTTATCAATATGAAGATGGTATAATATTAGCTGGGAGAAATGTGAAAAACATGAATTTTAGTGACTATCTCATGATAAGTAAGTGGAAAAATTAATTTTCTCATAAAATATATGATGCAGGAGCATCCAGCTCTGAGGAGACAGAAGGTGGTTGACGGTCTCATGGAGAGACAAGAACACACAGTCATACATGCATAGCTGGACAGGTGTCAAACTTGTCAGTTATTTTACTTTATTTACTTGTTTTATTTTTCAGAAGGTCTATAGGACCAGGTAAATTAAAAATTGTGAACTGTTATTTTTAAATAGGAATTAGCATCAGAAAGTAGGTTGATAGTTAATTCGTGTCTTTATGAAATGTGTTAGTTAAAAATAGTTATAAGTTGCTGGACAGTTATCAATCCTGTTGAGGCAGTTCTACTTGAGCAAAGAATAGTTATGCCTCAGGGGAATAAAAGGAGAAAGATAAGCATTGTAAACGATTCCTCAACAAAAGAAACAAAAGAAATACAGTCATTTTCAAACTAAACATTTTATTTTACTTTCTCTACTGTATCACCACTGTAAAAACAAATTTCATGCATAAATACATAATTCTGTGTGTAACTAAATTTGCGTTGGAGTAATAGGACAGAGAGAATTAACGAGAAGAGCAGAGTGCAGATACATAATTAATCACTTCCAGACAGAGGAGAATGAGCAAGTTCAAGTACAGACAAACTACAGACAGAGGGAGTTAACGAGAAATGCAGAGAGCAGACATATAAATATTTCTTCCAGAACAGAGGAGAACGAGAAACTGCGCGCGTAAACAAACTTCAGGTAACCCATAAAACCCTCACATTATTATGAATAAAGCAATGCTGGAGTGAAATCAAATAGCTGTATCATTTCATTATCGATTACAAATTATACACAATCCAGGTGTCTCACGTCTTTTTTTCGAGACATAAAACTCATTCAACAGAATCCCGAAACCGAAACAGAGTTTCGAATGAATGTAAGATATAACCGGACATAATAACCCAAAATTATTACAGCGAGAAAACACCAACAGAGTCGGCAAACAAGGGTTTCAGGTAACCCGAGAGTTCCCAACGACCAGACATTCATACTACAAGACGAGGGTTTGAAACCATCTGATAGAACTAAACAAACACCAAGTTTACAGGACCAGGGTTCGAAGCACGATTATTAATCATCTACACGGCAGGGGTTTCAAACAACCCAGAACCCGCATTGCAGAAAGAAGACTTCGCTAACAAAGACCAACGAACCAGAAGACCGGAGAGTTACACAAATCCAGGAGACTATTCGATTCATTGCTCAGGCGACAGACTAAAGACTAAAAGGGAACCTCAAAAACCTCTATAGAAACTGATATGGTAAGACCCTACCCAGAATAAAGAACTGAAGGGCTCGAACGACTGTCAGAGGTCGTGGAGGACGCCAAACCACAGAGACCAACAGAACCGAACCACCTGCAAACAGAATGAGGACGGATTAGCAGCGTTTACAACCAGAATAATCATTAAAGAAAAACCACAAGCGAATGGCACCAGAAGAGTAGAAGCTCACCTGAAATAGAGGAGGTCGAGCCGAACAATGAAATAACCAATAAACCCCTGAAGACACGGAGCGAGGGTGTCAGGGTGCAAAAACGAAGCGGCAGAGAAGTTTATCAGGGAACCAAAATTTACTTTAGCAGTGGAACTGGAGTGCGAATGCTCGGTGGAAAACCTGCCATGAAACAACCCACCAAATAAATCAACCAGGAACGATACGTAAATGAAAGAACCCACCTAACAAACCTCAAATCAACATATTAACACTGTGCAGAGCGGAAGGTGTCTCTACAGGCACTGCAACCCTACCTCCATAACAACAGAGGACGAAAAACATCCATTGAACCAGTGTGAAACCAGAGTGGGAGAGAAGTAAGTGTTCCCACAGAGCAGAGAAACATTCGGCGTAGCGGAGGAGTGTCAAATGGCGAAAGAGCGGGACGAGTTTGACAAAAGGTAAGCCCGTGCGAAAGGAACCGGCAGGTGGAAACCCTAACCGGCATACCCGGTTAAACATCCGCATAAAATATCTGATAAACGTACTCATCACATTAAAGTCAACAGTTAATACATATAGGACGCGAGTCTTGTCACCTTAGGTACCTTGGGAACGGCGGGAGGCCATCATAAGTGGTATCAAAGCTAGTTTCTTGAGTTAGAACTAATGGAATAGGTGGAAGCTGAAGGAAGAGGAAGAGGAAGAGGAAGAGGAGAGGAAGAGGACGAGTAGTCCGTTAGAGTAGTAGATGAGGGACTTCGAGAGGAGATTCGAGTTTTGCGTGAAAGATTGGCAGTGGTGGAGGCTGGGGGAAGGAGAGACCCAGCAGATGAAAGTGATGAAGAGGTAGCTGAACCAGAGGACGAGTTTGAAGGGGTGACACCGGAACTTAGATTGTTGAAGTCAGTTTACTGTCCAGTCATAAGCCAAGGCATGAGTTACCTACTTATGATGGGAGTTTGTCTGCAGATGTGTTATTAGATTGGCTGAGTGAAGTAAATAAATTTTTTGAATTTGAGGAAACCAGTGAGGACAAACAAGTAAAGTTCGCCGCCACCAAACTGAAAGGACATGCATCCTTGTGGTGGGACAGCGTTCAGGCGGAAAGGAAGAGGCTACACAAACAGCCTATAAAGAAGTGGGCCAGAATGGAGGCAAAACTGAAGGAAAAGTTCCTGCCAAAATATTACCAGATCATGTTGTACCGACAGGTACAGAACTTGAAGCAAAGAGGAATGAATGTTAGGGAATTTACGGAGGAATTTTATAAGTTGAATTTACGAGCAGGGTATGTGGAAGATACCTCAGAAAAAACAGCCAGATTTGTGAATGGCTTGAGGGGGGAGATTTTAGATGAAATCTGTATCCTCTCACCTCAAACGTTGGATGAAGCCTATCAGTTTGCACTGAAGGCAGAGGAGAAAATTAACAGGAAGCAGAACGCCAAGAGAGGAGGTGGATCTGGCAGGGGAAAAGGCAAGGTTTATGGCAGAGGTAGAGGTACAGGCTCAAATGAGGAGGGCAGTAGTTCCAAGTCTGCTGGTACAATAGAGAAGGACAACAACACCAGGGAAGGATGACCAGCTCAGCGAGGGCGAGGATTTGGTCGAGGCAGGGGAACTGTCTAGTGCTATCGTTGTCACAAATTCGGACACAAGTCATATGACTGTCCTGAAGGTGAACTAGCAGGTGGGAGAGTAACCTATGTTTCTCAGCCAGAGGATGTTGAGGAGACACCTCAAGAAGCAGAGAATACACCGGAGACACGCGAAGCTTTGGTGTTAAATAAAGTGCTCTTAAAACCAGCAAAAGAAGTTGCAGAACCGGATTAGCAAAAGGATTTGTTTCGCACTGTTTGCAAGTCACGGGGTAAGTGTTGTAAGTTGATCATTGACAGTGGGAGTATTGACAATTTAGTGGCTGTGGAGATGGTAGAAAAGCTGCGATTAAAGAAACTAAAACATCCTACTCCCTACAAAGTGTCGTGGATGCAGAAAGGGCATCAACTGTTAGTTGACGAATAGTGTGAGGTAGAGTTTCAGATCGGTAAGTATAAGGACAAGATCCTTTGCGATGTCATGCCAATGGATGTCTGTCACTTACTGTTGGGACGACCATGGCAGTTTGATAGAAGTGTGGTTCATGATGGAAAAACCAACTGCTATAAGTTTGTTAAAGATGGGATCAAGCATACGCTTGTACCCATCAAGGAGGAAAATACAGCAGAAGCTAGTGGAGTGAAAGCACTACTGTTAGGCGGAAAGGAGTTTGTAAAACAGATTGAGGACAACGAAATAAACTTTGCTGTCATAAGGAGACCAAAGGCAGTGGTACTTCATACACAGATTTCAGATTTGCCTGAAGAAGTTCAGAGGTTGCTGCAGGATTTTGGAGACATTGTGGTAGATGATCTTCCAGATAAATTGCCACCAAGGAGAGGTATTAGTCACTGTATTGACTTTATACCAGGGGCAAGCCTGCCAAATAAAGCAGCTTACCGCATGAGTCCTAAAGATCATGAAGAAATCAGGAAACAGGTCCAGGAGTTGTTGGACAAAGGTTTGATTCGAGAGAGCATGAGCCCATGTGCAGTACCAACTGTTTTGGCTCCAAAGAAAGGAGGAGAGTGGAGAATGTGTACAGATTCCAGGGCTATTAACAAAATTACTGTTAGGTATAGGTTTCCCTTACCTAGGATGGACGATATGATGGATTGTTTGAGTGGAGCGACTTATTTTTCGAAGATTGACTTGAAAAGTGGATATCACCAGATCCGGATTCGGGAGGGAGATGAATGGAAGACCGCTTTCAAGACAAATGAAGGCTTATATGAGTGGCTGGTGATGCCATTTGGTTTGAGCAACGCTCCCAGCACGTTCATGCGCCTGATGAATGAAGTGCTGAAGGAATTTAATGGTAAGTTCGTAATAGTTTACCTGGATGATATTCTGATTTTTAGCAAGACTAAAGAGGAACATTTCAGACATTTACAGAGTGTGCTGAGGAAGTTGCAGCAGAACAAGCTGTTAATTAATCTGAAGAAGTGTACTTTTTTCCAGCGAGAATTAGTGTATCTGGGCTTTGTCACCGCAGAAAATGAACTAAAAATGGACCCAGAAAAGGTGACAGCTATAGTTAGCTGGCCCTCTCCGAAAAGTTTATTTGAAGTTCGAAGTTTCCACGGACTAGCCAGTTTTTAAAGGAAGTTTATCAGAAATTTCAGTGAGATTTGCGCACCAATGTTGGATACGATCAAGAAAATAAATAAGCCATTTCACTGGACTGAAGCAGCAGAACATAGTTTTCAGATCTTGAAAAAGAAGATTACTGAAAGACCAGTGTTAAGACTGCCTGATTTCAACAAACTTTTTCAAGTTCGTTGCGATGCCAATGGTACGGCCATTAGGGCAGTCCTTAGCTAGGAGGACAGACCGATTTCTTATTTCAGTGAAAAGCTAAATGACAGCAGGCAGAAATACTCAACCTACGACAAGGAGTTTTACGCCATTGTGCAAGCTTTGAAACATTGGCGACATTATCTGTTAGGTAACGAGTTTGTTTTATTCTCTGATAATTCTGCGTTACAGTACATTATGCAACAGCATAAAGTGAACCATAAGCATGCAGCTTGGGTTGAGTACTTGCAAAGTTTCACATTTGTACTAAAGCACATTAGTGGGCAATCAAATAAGGTAGCAGATGCGCTGAGTAGGAGAACGTTGCTTCTACAGGAAAGCACGATGCAGATTTTAGGCTTTGAACATTTAAAAGAGCTGTATCCGACCGACACCGAGTTTATGGAGGCCTATGAGGCTTGCCAAAACCCGTTGTTACGAAATAACAGCATGTGGTTAGACTATAATCTACAGGAAGCATTGCTGTTTAAAGGAGGGCAGTTATGTATTCCCAACTGTTCTATGCGGGAAAACATTATACAGGAAAAACACAGTGGAGGCCTGGCGGGACATTTCGGTATTGACAAAACGATTGCTCAGGTACAACATTTTTATTTTTGGCCAAAGTTGCAGCGGGATGTGCAGAGGTACGTGACTAGATGTAAAATTTGTCAACTGGCAAAAGGTCACAGTCAGAACACTGGACTTTATATGCCATTACCCATTCCTAGTTGCCCATGGGATTCAATTAGTATGGATTTTGTACTGGGTTTGCCAAAGACACAATGAGGCTTTGATTCAGTAATGGTTGTGGTAGACCGATTTTCAAATATGGCACACTTTGTACCATGCAGGAAAACCAGCGATGCTACTTACATAGCACATCTTTTCTTCACTGAGATTGTGCGGTTGCATGGACTTCCAAGATCCATTATCTCTGACAGAGATGTAAAGTTCACTGGTCATTTTTGGAGAACTCTGTGGAGGAAGTTGAATACGCAGTTTCAGTTCAGCTCCGCTTATCATCCACAGACAGATGGTTAGACGGAGGTAGTAAACCGAAGTCTGGGAAATCTACTTCGAAGTTTAATAGGTGAAAATTCCCGGACTTGGGACCGTGTACTTGCTCAGGTGGAATTCGCATACAATGATTCCCCTAACCGCAACATAGGTTACAGTCCGTTCCAGATTCTGTACGGCATGCATCCGAGAGGAGTGCATGAGTTACGAGATTTTGGGAAACTTGAGAAACGGAGCGCTGATGGGGAAGATTTCGCCCAAGCTATGAGCAATTTGCATGAACAGGTCAAACTGAAATTACAGGACAGCAGTCAGAGGTATAAACAGCGAGTTGATACAAAGCGTCGAGAAGTTTAGTTCAACGTAGGGGATGAAGTCCTTGCGTACTTATGGAAGGAACGGTTTCCAAAGCGAGAGTACAGCAAGCTAAAATTCAAGAAAATCGGGCCCTGCAAAATCATTCACAAATTTTCTGCGAACTCCTATGAACTACAGTTGCCACCAGGAATCGGTATTTCCCCTATTTTTAACGTGGCAGATCTGTTTCCTTATGTCACAGGTTCAGTAGATAATGCAGCAGCAAAGCCACCGCGGGACACCAATTGTGAAGGAGATTCGTGGACAAGACAGATGCCGATGGCACCACCCGTTGAGATCGAAGGGATTCTAGACACACAGGTAGCTAAGCGCACACACAGGAAAGAGTATTTGTGGTATTTGGTAAAATGGAAGAACTGTTCGATAGAGGAAAGTTCGTGGCTTAACGCAACACAGATACAGAAAGCAGGCTATTCTGTCGACGACCTCATGGAACGGAGCCATGACTTTTTGCCACCCCGGGAGCCTGATGCAGGAGCATCCAGCTCTGAGGAGACAGAAGGTGGTTGACGGTCTCATGGAGAGACAAGAACACACAGTCATACATGCATAGCTGGACAGGTGTCAAACTTGTCAGTTATTTTACTTTATTTACTTGTTTTATTTTTCAGAAGGTCGATAGGACCAGGTAAATTAAAAATTGTGAACTGTTATTTTTAAATAGGAATTAGCATCAGAAAGTAGGTTGATAGTTAATTAGTGTCTTTATGAAATGTGTTAGTTAAAAACAGTTATAAGTTGCTGGACAGTTATCAATCCTGTTGGGGCAGTTCTACTTGAGCAAAGAACAGTTATGCCTTAGGGGAATAAAAGGAGAAAGATAAGCATTGTAAACGATTCCTCAACAAGAGAAACAAAAGAAATACAGTCATTTTCAAACTAAACATTTTATTTTACTTTCTCTACTGTATCACCACTGTAAAAACAAATTTCACGCATAAATACATAATTCTGTGTGTAACTAAATTTGTGTTGGAGTAATAGGACAGAGAGAATTAACGAGAAGAGCAGAGTGCAGATACATAATTAATCACTTCCAGACAGAGGAGAACGAGCAAGTTCAAGTGCAGACAAACTACAGACAGAGGGAGTTAACGAGAAATGCAAAGAGCAGACATATAAATATTTCTTCCAGAACAGAGGAGAATGAGAAATTGTGCGCGTAAACAAACTTCAGGTAACCCATAAAACCCTCACATTATTATGAATAAAGCAATGCCGGAGTGAAATCAAATAGCTGTATCATTTCATTATCGATTACAAATTATACACAGTCCAGGTGTCTCACGTCTTTTTTTCGAGACATAAAACTCATTCAACATAATCTCGAAACCGAAACAGAGTTTCGAATGAATGTAAGATATAATCGGACAGAATAACCCAAAATTATTACAGCGAGAAAACACCAACAGAGTCGGCGAACAAGGGTTTCAGGTAACCCGAGAGTTCCCAACGACCAGACATTCATACTACAAGACGAGGGTTTGAAACCATCTGATAGAACTAAACAAACACCAAGTTTACAGGACCAGGGTTCGAAGAACGATTATTAATCATCTACAGGGAAGGGGTTTCAAACAACCCAGAACCCGCATTGCAGAACGAAGACTTCGCTAACAAAGACCAACGAACCAGAAGACCGGAGAGTTACACAAATCTAGGAGACTATTCGATTCATCGCTCAGGCGATATACTAAAGACCAAAAAGGAACCTCAAAAACCTCTATAGAAATTGATATGGTAAGACCCTACCCGGAATAAAGAACTGAAGGGCTCGAACGACTGTCAGAGGTCGTGGAGGACGCCAAACCACAGAGACCAACGGAACCGAACCACCTGCAAACAGAATGAGGACGGATTAGCAGTGTTTACAACCAGAATAATCATTAAAGAAAAACCACAAGCGAATGCCACCAGAAGAGTAGAAGCTCACCTGAAACAGAGGAGGCCGAGCCGAACAATGAAATAACCAATAAACCCCTGAAGACACAGAGCGAGGGTGTCAGGGTGCGAAAAAGAAGCGGCAGAGAAGTTTATTAGGGAACCAAAACTTACCTTAGCAGTGGAACTGGAGTGCGAATGCTCAGTGGAAAACTTGCCATGAAACAACCCACCAAATAAATCAACCAGGAACGATACGTAAATGAAAGAACCCGCCTAACAAACCTCAAATCAACATATTAACACTGTGCAGAGTGGAAGGTGTCTCTACAGGCACTGCAACCCTACCTCCATAACAACAGAGGACGTAAAACATCCATTGAACCAGTGTGAAACCAGAGCGGGAGAGAAGTAAGTGTTCCCACAGAGCAGAGCAACATTCGACGCAGCGGAGGAGTGTCAAATGGCGAAAGAGCGGGACGGGTTTGACAAAAGGTAAGCCCGTGCGAAAGGAATCGGCAGGTGGAAACCCTAACCGGCATACCTGGTTAAACATCCGCATAAAATATCTGATAAACGTACTCATCACATTAAAGTCAATAGTTAATACATACAGGACGCGAGTCTTGTCACCTTAGGTACCTTGGGAACGGCGGGAGGCCATCAATATATTATTTCTCAAAAGTTTAAATCTAATTTATTATCATTTTTGTATTATTTAACTCATATTTATTATTAAAAATAGTTAAATTTAAACCACTAGTACTATAGCAAATAAATAACTAAAATAACATCAAATTTTTATATCTTTAGTACTACAAAAAACAGATAAGTAAGTGGAAAAAATAATTTTTTCCTGAGTTGACCATTAAGAAATAATAAAATATATTATTTGTCAAAAGTTTAAATCTAATTTATTATCATTTTTGTATTATTTAACTCATATTTATTATTAAAAAGAGTTAAATTTAAACTATTAGTACTATAGCAAATAAATAACCAAAATAACATCAAATTATTATATATTTAGTACTACAAAAAAAACACTTGCCTCTTTAAGGAAGAACTTTCAATAGAGGAAATGCCCAACTACAAGTAACTTCACATGGAACCTTATCATGTTATATTTCCTTATCCTCATCTTTAGAGAGAAATTTTTTTAATTTAAATTGGTAAGAGTTGCAATAAACATTAAATTTAAATTGCTTGCAAATATCATAACTTTAACAATAAAATAAATTTTATAAAAATGGAATTTATTAAGTTGTATTAAATCTAGATTAATTGTCGAGAGGCACTCTACATAGTAAAATAATAATTTAAATTAACAAATTAAAAATAGTAATAACAAAAGAAAATACATCAATTTACACTTTAATCTTATATAACTTTATATAGAGATATAAAGTAATTGAAAGTTAAAAAAAATCATTTAGCTTTTATTATGAGGAATAAATGTAGTGTGTAAAAAAATATAATTTACTTTTTACTACAAGGAAGAAATGCTATTTTTTCACATGACAAGAAATAATATTATTGATATGACATTATTTGTAATTCATTCTATGTTTCATTTACATGTGATATTTAAAACAAAAATATATTTATAACAAAAAATATTTTACTGACAACCATAAGTAAAATATTTCAGTGTCCATACTAAATGACATACTTTTATAGATACTTTATATAGAGAAAAGCAAAATAATTTAAATTGAAAATTTTCTTATATTTTCACTTTAGTGAGAAAGATGGAGATAATTCTTATTTCATTAAAAGTTTCTTTCTAAGCCAATGTATGCCGCATATTTGTAAAATTTTCCAAGTTTAATATGAAATTGATATGTAATATTTACAAAATATTAATAATAAAAATAATTAAATGTATACATCCAGGAAAATATTATGAGGGGGAATATTTTAACATTTTAATGTGGAGAACATCAATTATAAATAAAATATTTCAATGCCAACTACATATATATTATACCAGCCTAAATCCATATCAACCTATTATATCAACCTAATTTTACAATCATATTTTCAACCATACAAAACTTTGTAATTTATAAAAATATATTTGCATTTTTTTTAAAGTAAGTCATTTTGCATGCAATTTCATATATAAAAGTTTGATATAAGTTCACCAATACATAATCTATAATAAATATTATTTTATAAAAATAAACATCATGATGATAATCATCTAACAATCATAAACATCATCTAAGATACATATTCAAATTCACTACCATCATCTAATTATATACACCTCTAGAACATATAAACGTCACTAGCTAGCACACAAATCTAATAATCTAATTGGGCATCATCATCGTGATCACATCTAACAAAACACAAATATCCTAATCTAAGATCATCATCACACACATCCTCAAATTAATATAAATATTATGTCAAATAGCTGTTATCACATACACATCTCTCTGCAAGCACATTAAATGAACATATCTAACATGACCTAACAATATCCAGATCAACACCAACATATAAATTAAGTATATAAACATGAACAAAAAAAACGCACCATATATATATATATATATATATATAATATTATATATATATATTATATATATGTCAAATAATGACATCAAGTCAAATAAGTGCAATCAAATATCTAATAAAGCAGACATATGGTCAGGCTAGTCTGGAATACAAAAAGATGGATGGTCAACTTCTGTATGATCAATGTATGTCGAACTCGGATGAGGTGGAGAAGGAGGTGGCTGGTATGCATGGGTAGAAGACGATGGATGGTCAACTACATTTGCACCTTGAACGTGGTCTAGTGAACTCTGAGGTGGAGGAAGTGGTTGGTTTGATCTGTCACAAGAAACATGAAGCATATCCTTTAGCTCTGGCATCTCATCATCAAATGACTAACGAGGAGGTGTACTACTAGAAGGATCATCGACACCTTAATGGTCATGATTTGATGGGGTGGTACTACCAGAAGCATCATGATCACCACATTCATCGACATGGTCATGATCATCACCTTGATCATCATCATCACCACTGTCATATGATGCTAATGTTGTTGCATGATGTTGGCCTACATCCCTCATCAATGTCAATATGTTAGTAGCTTTGATGATATGCCGCATAAGAGACATCATCTTGTGCAGAAAAACCTTGTACAAACCCATGGAACTATGATCCGTAGTGATATCTCGAGGCCTCCCAGGGCAGAGTCCTTCATCAATCAAAACTCTCGCCAATATGTTGCATAGTCCATCTTAAATCATAGACCAAACCTATGTCCTTAGACATGCACGCCCCCCTAAGGATGTGCCTCACCCTCTTGGGCCTCACCCATCTCCTCATCTCCTCCAACATCAGGTGGTGGAGGAGGCATGTCCCCATCGAATGTGCCAATATCTACAAAATATATGGTTTAGATAAATAATTAGACAATTTCATTAAACAATTTAATAAAACAAGTTAAATAGTGTGCTAGAATAAATTTTATTCTAGTTCATTAAAACAAGAAAATGAAACTAAATGATTAATTTAAATAAAAACTAATATTACCTCTATCATTTAGAGGTTCAACCATTGTGAAGAAGATGTTGTGACACCCTCACCAATCAATCCCTACATACAGAAATTCCAACATGACAAATGCATGGTCATCCTCAGTAGCCAATAACGCCAATTCCTCAGGAGATATCCTAGCTAGATACTCTGGCATGCCCCTCTTGGGCATCATCTACCCCCACATGCACATTTGGACCTCAACGATCGACCTAGGAGGTAACAATCAATTATAGGCCTCGTCTCTGGAAACCTCTCAAAAAATAAATAAAAAAACTCAGAAGCGAAAGGGAATCTTTGCCTCCCGTGTCTTAATGCACGAAATCTATATAAAGTCGTGAAAATCAACCTCAAAATACCCACAAACCATATGATGCAATATGGCACCTGAATCAAAGAATCAACATAATTCAAAAGAGGGAAACTAATGCACTTCCCATCACTACTAGAGTGTGTAATCGAGGTGACTAATAATGAGAGGAACCTAACCTCCTTTGCAGTAAAAGAAGGAATCTTTATATGTCCACAACGAACCTACAAATTTGATGGATGGACCACATGAGGTCTGACATATCTCTCATTGTATGCAAGCACATTCCTAGCTGCAACCCCATGGGGGACATCACAGAACTAGATAAATCCTCCCCTCTCATGGATAGGCCAATGATAAATTATATGTCATCCTCAGTGGGCCTCTACATACCATATGATCGACATAAAAATCCTACTCCTAGACATTCCATTGGTAGATCAGATGCACTAAAAAGAAAGAGTGTGCCTTCAGGGATGTAGCCTCCTCATAGTACTTGAGGAGGCCTACATTCCTCAAGAGCGCTTGGGTCACTGCAGTAATAGGGTGAGGATATAAATCCCTCTCCCTCTCTCTCATTTGTCATGTTCGAACCATATTGTATGGGTCTACCTACTCCTCCTACTCATGTTGGTGCTCCCTTTGCTGACATATCTCCTACATGATTGAAATATAAAATACATCAGTCTCATACATAAATGCCATTTTTTTTATTCAATGAAACATTTTTTTATAAATATGGAAACATAACTTTTAATTAAAAAAAACATCACTGCACTTAAAACACGGTCTTTCACCGATGTCGGTGCACTTTCAACTATAGTCGCACTGGTATTGGTGCACATATAAGCATAACACATCGTTGTTGGTTCATAATTTTAACTTTTGATAGCGGTGCAAAAAACTTGTGCACATAGATGACTTTTTATCACTAATAGGGAATTTTTAGGTTATCGAACATACCAAGTTATGGCTATCTTTTTAAATATTAAATTTGTCGTGTGTTTGGTAAATATAAACACACCGGGAATGATGCATCGCATACAATATGTTGCAATAATCCCAATGCATTTTAGTTTACAAAACACAACAAAACAATTGTGGTGCATTATGTTCATGCACCAACTTGCGATGCACCCTGTAAATTTATAGGGCGCATCGCTATCAGTGCAAGCCAAATGTATCAACTCACCGCGCGGTGAAAAAAATATTCAAAGACAGTGGAAAATTTAGCCTAATTTAGAATTCTAATTTTCTAAAAAATTAAATTACAAAGAAACATAGAAATTACCTGAACATTTTGTCGTCGGGGAGGCATTGTGGACATGTAATGGAGAAAAACAATTTTTAGGTTCTTTTGAAGAAATTAAAAAGTTACATACTAAGCACAATAGAGAAGGATGGTGAGCAAGAGAAGCACTAATGTCAGGGTGGTTGAATGTGGCAAGAGTGGCACCAGTGCTTCATAGCTATCTTACACTATAGACTGTAAAAATGGAATTTATGGTTGGGAGGGTTTCTTTTCATTTAACCCTCCTTTGGTGCATTTGGAGAAATGCACAGTGTGGGATATATCTAAAAGCATCACATTTTTTTAATTAGAAAATATCATGGTGCTTTTCTTTAGACGCCCCAGTGAATTTCTATATGGGTACCACACCGATGTTGTGTTTTTACTATAAAACCACTAATTTTTTAGAATTTAAAAACCACCTAGTGGTGATATTTAGAAGATGTCCTAGGGTGTTTTTTTAATCGTACCACACCATGGATTTGTTGGAAATAGCACCACATTTCTCTAAAATCTAAAACTATAGAGGTGCTCCTTGCTAGTATGCACCGAGATGTTTTACTATGTGAATGGCACTAGTGTTATCAATTATTCAAGCACTGATGCATGATGTTATGTAACCCACCGTGTTTTTTATTTTATAAAAATAAATTATCGATGGTGCACCATGTTATTTGCAGCATCAGTGTTTGTATGGATAGTAAAGCACCGATGTGCTTGTATACTTTAGATGCACCGTTAAAAAACCATATGTCCACCCACCTCTGCTAGTGACCTCCACTACAAATGGTTTTTTAGGCTATTTTCGTAGGGGTGTTTGTAAAAACCTCCACTAGAAGGTCTTTTCGTTGTAGTGGAAGTATACAAATTTTGAAATCTTTCAAGAATTCATGACAATGGCAGAGAAGCAAACTAGTCATTAGATGAAAGTGTTACAATCAAACAGAGGAGGTGAGTATGATTCAAAATATTTTCATAAATTTTGCTAGTATCATGGGAGAAAAATATAATTTACATTAAGGTACACACCATAGTAAAATGATGTATCTAAAAGGAAGAATTTAACCATGATGAATATGGCTAGAAGTATGTTTAAGGAAAAACATCTATCAAATGAGTTTTGGGGGAGAAGCAATAGCTTGCTTTGTTTATGTTTTGAATAGATCTCCCACTAAAACTATGAAGAATAAGGTTCTATAGGAAGCATAGATAGGTATGAGTTGTAGTGTAACACACTTTAGAGTATTGGTCGTGTGGAATATGCTTATGTGCCTAAGGAGTTGAGAAAAAATCTAAATGAAAAAAGTGAGAAGTGCATTTTTATTAGGTATAATGATTAGTCTAGAGAATACAAGTTGTAAAATCCAATAACAAAGAAGTTGATAGTTAACAAAGATGTTGAATTTAAAGAAAATGAAGCACATAATGGAATTATTGATAAATATAAAGCAATTGGAGTATTGATACATCAAGTAGAAGATTATGCAGAGAAATAGGTTGTACAAGAAGGTCAACAAGATTCCCAAAGCCAATCATCAACCAAAAAGACTCAAAAAACAACTCTAAGACATTATATTCAAGGTGAGTTATCTTCTCCAACAACCGAGTCAACTCCTACTTCTCAATCAAGTAGTAAATCTTATTCCTTAAAGCCTAGAAAGGCCAAAAGTTTGAGAGAGATCTATGAAGACTTAGATGTGAGTTCAAATTTTGCATTATTTACTTGCCAACCGACATGTTTTGAAGAAGAAATAAAATTTAAAAGTTGGGTCAAAGTAATGGTTGAAGAGATTAATTCCATAGAGAAAAATGATACATGGGATCTAGTAGGATTACTAGAAGATAAAGATTGCATAGGTATTAAACGGGTTTACAAAAAAATGATCAATGGGAAAGGAAAAATATAAACATACAAGGCTACATTGGTAGCAAGAGTATTCACACAGTAACCAGGAGTTCATTATGGTGAGACCTTTGCACCCGTGGTGAGGCTAGATACAATTAGAGCTACCCTAGCCATAATAGCAGATAACAGATGGAAACCATACAAAATGGATGTAAGGTCAACATTCTTGAATAGAATTTTAAAAGAAGTATATATGGAATAACCACAAGGATATGAGATAAAAGGTCATGAAAATAAGGTTTAAAGATTGAAGAAATCTTTTTATGGATTTAAGAAAGCTCCTAAAGCTTGGTATAAAAGGATTGATTTGTATCTAATCAACAATGAATTCATTAGACTAATAATTAATCTAATTTGTATACAAACATGAATGAGAAAGAACATATTCTAATTGTTTGTGTGTATGTTGAAAATATGATATTCACAAGAAATCTATTAGCTGATGAGCTTAAATAATTTTTGGAGAAAGAGTTTGAAATGACTAATATGAGGTTAATGAGGTTTTTTACTTGGTATTGAAGTCACTCAATAAGATTCAGATAATTTTTTGTTTCAATCAAGGCATGCCATGGACGTGTTGAAGAGGTTCAGGATGATAAATTGTAAACCAGCACCAAATCTAATTGCAACATGAAAAAAGCTCCGTAAAGAGGATATAGTATCCAATGTAGATCCAACTCTATTGAAGAGAATGGTTTGTCGTCTTATGTATCTTACTACCAATATACCGGACATTATGTATGCTTTTAGTTCGATTTCTAAGTTCATGGAATCTCCAAAGTATTCACACTACAAGCGGGAAAAATAATTTCAAGATATATTGCTGGAACAACTTGATGGGATCTTTTAGTTGGATACACTGGCAATGACTTTGCAAGTAGCATGGATGATATGGAGAGTACTTAGGGCTATGTTTTTCATATTATTCAGGTGTGATCTCATGGGTATCCAAGAAGCAACCCACTGTGACTATCTCATCAGCAACAACAATAGTTTGTCAAGTAATTTGGTTATGCAAAGTATAGAATGATCTACAACAAAAACAAAAGAGACCAACTACAATGTATTGTGATAGCAATTCAATTGTAACCTTGTCAAAAAAACCATGTTTTTCATCATAAAGACAACCATATTGATACAAAATATCACTTCATTAGAAAACTTGTAAATAAAGAAGAAATCTACTTGGAATCTTGTAAATCAAAAAACAGTCAGCTGAACTATTCACAAAGCCATTAACCCCCGATGTAATTAAATTTTATAGAAAAAATACCGACTAACCATATCTATAACAGCCCACTTAAGGATCTTTCATTAATAAGTATAAGCGCTATATCTGAAATTATAATATGCATGTCTTTGTTTCAAAGAAGAATCCAAGTATATTAATCTTATGTGTTGCAGCCGACATAAGGGTGTTTCATGAATAGGGATCAGCGCTATATATGAAACTATAACATGCATGTCTTTGTTTCAGACAAGAATCCAAGTATATTAATCTTATGTTTAAGCCAGGAAATTGTGGAAGAAAGAACTGAAAATGGGACAAATTATAATTAATTTGAATGAAAATGACGCGTGGTGATGCATACTTCCTCGAGGAAACTTCACCACTCCTTGTGACTAGGTCCAAACCACCACTTCTGTAATTGGTTGTAATTTAAAAGTCAACTGAAGGAAGGCGTAGAGTAGCTTGCGGATGACCCGAACAAAGCGTCCGACAGAACTAGGAGTACATTTACCATTTTTAATAATCCTCTGTGAAGAAAAGGACAAATCTTAAATAAAAGTGTGTCCATCGGAAGAACGAAGTAATGAGCACGCTTACAATTTTCAATAATATTCTCAAATAAAATGTACATAAGATAACCATGTCCTCGGCCTTTTCTCACCGGGGCTCCTGAGTTTGATAACTACGACGTCATGGCCGCCTTTTTTTCTCAATCGTCACACCAGCAAGTGACCAGTGTAGAAGAATGATGTGGACATCCAATATTTTGACAAACTTAATATATTTAATAACGAATTTCAAAATAATATACAGAAAGCCCTGGCTTTTTTAGAGGAAAGAATCTGGCTTTTTTCATTGACTGAAATTGAACGTGTAACTAGTTCAAACATGTTTAATTAATATAGAATTTAAGTGATAAATTTATAAATTTGTAAAATATAATATAATTTTATCATTAAATCTTTCCTATAAACCTGATATATATAAAAATTATTATTATAACGATTTTTTTTATATTTATTTGATTTTAAAAATAATTATATATATTTATATATAATTGAAAATATTTCCATTACGATAATAATTAAATTAATTTTTTATGATTTTTATAATATATGTGTCAATTTTAATTAACTATAAATTAAGTATTATTATTCTTCAAAAAGGTTTTGTAGTCTATATAGAGAGATGTTGCTAGTAACAATTACATTTAAAAAACTAAAAAATAAATAGATATTAATAAATTAAAAATAGTAATAAGAAAAATTTATTTCAGCCACAAATAAAATACATCAATTTTTACTAGAAATTTTCATAGTTTTATATAAAGATAAATTAATTGAAATTAAACCAACTTAGATCCATCTTAACCCTAGATCTATCAAGCACTGAGAATGATCAAATCTCTTGAGATACAAACCTCTTTTAAAGTGAAAAGAGATTTGATCCCTCTCGGAGCTTGATAAACTGAGGGTTAATATGGATTTAGGCCGGTTCTTATATACACACATAGCAAGGCTAGATCCATCTCTCCCTCTCCTCTCTCTCTCTCTTCCCTGCTCTACTCTCTTGCTTCATCTCTCCTTCTCTCTCTTAATTCCTCTCTCACTTCCTTCTTATCTTTCCTTCTATCGACTCTCTCGCTCCATCTCTCCTTCTCTCTCTTAATTCCTCTCTCGCTTCCTTCATGTCTTTCCCTTCTATCGTACCTTCCTCTGCCTCTCCCCCCATCTCTCTCTCTCTACCATCCAACTCTATCACTATCTCCCTTCCTCTTTCTTTCTCTCTCTTCCCTTCTCCCACCCTCCATCTCTTTGTCTCCGCCTCTCTCTCTCCCCTCTCCTCTTTGTTTTCCCTACTCTCTCTCTCTCTTTTCATCTCTCCCATGTCACTCCCTCTCTCTCTACCTCCCTCCATGTCTTTGTTCTTCCCTCCCTCTCTCTCCCCTCCAACTCCATCACTCTCTCTCCCTCTCTCCTCTCCTTCCCCTCCTCCTCATCACTCCTTCTTTATCTTGGCCCTCTAGTTCTATCCCTATCTCCCTCCCTCTGTCTTCCTTGCCCCCCCTCCTTTGCTCTCTCTCTGTCCATCCATCCATATGATGGAGAATTTTCACTCTACTTAATCAATATGCAATGTCTAAAATATTTTACATTTAATTTTTTATTGTGAAATTAGTTATGGTTTTTGGGTATGTCGTATTGATAACCCATGGAAATGTAGCAAAACCTATTTACAAGTTAATATTATTCATTATAAAGTGGGGGTGGATATCCATGGTTAAGAAAATTGGTATGCGCTTATTAAATAAATTTAAAAATGGTTATGGAATCATTATTAGTCTTTGCCAAAGCAGGACTCTAACAATTGATTTGTCTGGTGATTACTATTAGTTTAGCATAGAACAATGCAAATTATAATGGTTAACTTTGAAAAATATATATTTATTTTTCAATACTATTAAAAATAATAATTTTCAAACATAACATGAAGGTTTTATTAGCATTCTTTGCACAATATAGTGTTATGTAGATATGACTTACATTGTTTATGCTATAATTTATGGATATGGTTGCAATACTCATGCATGATTTTTAGATATATTTGTGTATTGATTTTTTATTCTTAAGTTTTGCAAGAAAACCAAAAAATAAAACTTATAGTCAAATAAATAACATATCTACCATCAATTACTTCCCACCATAATTTAAGCCAGTCTTGAAATAAAAAATGGATAGGAATAAGATGTAAAAATAACATATATACTATCAACTACTTCCCATCATAATTTAAGCAAGTCTTTGCGTAAAACTCCCATAGGAATAATATGTAGAAACTATTACTTCCCATCATAATTTATTTTTTTAGCTTAAAATTGTAAATGTGTAGACATAATAGTGGTTACTATCCACCAAAATTTTATGCAAGTTCTTTTGCTTGAGTAAGCAATTTACTTATCCACTTCACATCTCAATTTATTAGTTACTGTCAAGGCAAGAGTGTAGAATGATTTGTCTATCAACCATTATTAATTTAAAATTGAACGATGTAACTTACAATTATGTATGCAAAGTTTCCTAGAGTATAATTTCTAACTTGATTTGGAGGGGTTAGACTACCCTACAATACAAAATTATAATATAACAAATTGAATTTTATTATTTTTAACTTTTTTATTATTAATTGAGTCAAGATTTAAATGTTTACACTACAACATCTCCACCATATAGGGCTCTATATTACTTTCACTTTTTATTATTTTTTTAATGGGGTAACTATTTATGTAAAATGTTAAACATTTAGAGCACCTCTCCATGCAAAACGATGTTGAAAATAGCAATAAGAAATGATAAAATAGAATCGAGAATATTCCAATTTTAATTTGTCCTTGAATTAAAATTGTAAATTAAATTCGAATTTAGTCTCACTAGGTGCTTGAAAAATAATTAATTAATTCATCTTGAGTTAATTAGTTGGAGAAATTCAAGCTAGAAGTCTTTCTAAAGTCATGCAATAGTTATCCCTTAATTAAGGAGATAAGATTGAGTTATATTTGAGTTGTAATTAGTTAGCTCAATTTACTCACTTTGAGTCCAATTAAATTAGTTCCAAACTATTTGAGGAACTAATTGTGAGTTATCAGTTAGTTGATGCATGCATGCACTCAACTAGTGTACTCAAGATTCTAATCATTAACTCATGCATGTCTATTCTGAGAAAGACCCAGTTGAGCTAAATGTCAAGGACATGTTACTATCAGTGGCATGTGTTTTCCTATAAAGGAAACTCATCCATGTAGTCAAGGTAAGATTCCTTGAGATTTGCACAATTTTACAGGGTGTAAGATGAGTGTGAGTGATAAGTGTTACACTTGGTAACAGCTCGATTACCCAGAGAAAATTGTGCAAGGAAATAGAAGCTTGGAGAGCAGTGTGGAGGACTTAATGAAAAGTTTATTTTTCCTGTAAGCATTTGTGAGGATTGTAGTGAGAGCTGGCTAGCTATGAGAGCTAAAGCTGTGTGTAATCCTAAGATATTTCCACTTGTATGATAATACAGATAGCACGGTTTTTAGTTGAGGCTTTCTCCAGAGTATTCTTTTGTGTTTCACGTGCATTAATTATGCTTTTGGCTAATGTGTTCTGCTTGATCTTGCTCAAATTTATTAATCTTCAGCAAGTTTGATTATAGAACTAGATTAAAATATTTTGCTTTAGTTATATTGCATTATCAAGTTAATCTACTATCAAAATTTCTACAAATGATTAATTTACTTTTGAGTAAAAGGGAGATATGTAGTTTCTTGACTACTTAATATAGAGTTGAAAAAACATCATGTGTAATTCTTTTTTTTTTTTTTTTTTTTTTTTTTTTTCTGCTCAAATTGAAAAAGTGTAGTAATGTTTTAACCTATCTTATAGATCAATTAAATGACATAAAATTTAAAATAAATAAATAAGCATTGACAATTTTTAGACTCTACATTTTTATAACCCTTGATTTTGTATATATATATGATCAAACTATTTTACTTAAGAAAACAATAGATAATCAATATAAAAATAAAAATAATAAAATAATATATATAAAAAATAAAAATTTGTTTGCCATGGAGGCACTTCAATTCCCATAGTATTATTATAAAAAGTATATGTAAAGCCCGAGTTACGGTGTTCACATATTTCTTGAGTCAAACCAACTTATCATAAATTATAATTTTATTTTTAAAGGTAATTATATTATATTATATATGTAAAATAGATATAATTTTTATTATTATAATTTTTTAGTAACATTTATTTTTTATTAAATTTATTGAATTTTTATAGATTTGTTAATTGTATGTTTGATAATTTTAATGTTAAGATGATAAATTATTGTTATCTATTGAAATGACTATTAATTTTAAATAAAATTTAGTAGAGATTTTTAAAATCTTGAGTTTAAGTTGTTTAATTTATAAAATTCGAATGCTTGGGGGTTGGGGTTTTTTAGGGTGTTGAATCAATTTATACATTAAAAAGGGTATTTTAAACAACAAAACTCACAATTTTACTTGAGATTGTATCACTAGATAAGTTAGACTATGCCTATATATCCATATATATGTTTGCTTTTTTGTTATTTTATTATTAAAAACAAAATTACAAAATAATAAATTGAATTAAATAGACTTATTATTTTTATTTATTTTTTAAATTGATTGGATATTATGTTTTATTACACACATAGGTGTCTATTTTGGAATAAAGATATCATATTATAATTTAACTATCAATAATTTAGTGGAGCCGAAAATGGAAGAGATATTGTAATGTTTTGTCCCGTTCTATTATGTAAATATTTTGACTTAGTCAAATTACATAGAATGTTTGAGAGTTTTTCGAGGTTTAATGACGTTGACGCTTATTTGGTTAAATTGCATCGTGTATGAAATCTAGTCAAATTACATAGTAAGTTTGAGAATTTTTCAAGGTTTAATGACGTCAACGCTTATTTGGTTAAATTGCATGGTGTATGAAATCTTCTGGTCATTTTTTGGCTCTCTAAGGGATGTGAATTCCTCTGTGCTCTTATATCTCCAAGTCGTTATGCTAGGGTGGTGGTTGTCTGTCTATCACACCTCATGTGAGCTAAATTCAGTAATATTTCTTTTCTTATTGAAATTGGTGAAACTTTCCCTCCCCTTCCTAAGTTGGAGGTCATATCACTTGAGGTTCTGGCTATTTTTGGGTCTGGTCGCTCTCAGTTTACATGGTTTCTCACCATGGACTTACGGTTGGTGGTTCTTGGGTTTTCTGTATTCAGAGTATGACACGTGTTCAATTGTCACTTGGACTTTTGGTAGTGTTGATTTCATTTGGGTGGCAAAATTGGTGTTGGGGTGGTGTTGGCTTATGGGCTTAGACATCCCTTGGTTCTTCCCTTACAGGGTCATCAATAAAAGACCTCCTTTTGGAATAACCTTATGGATTTTTCGTTGGTCTGGATTATGGGAGCTCGTTTTTCTAATTTATCTTGTGTGCAGTTTGCAAGCCACCCCTTACCCTTTCCAGCCATAGGTTTATCTACATGTTCGAGCCTAATTCGGTATTTGACTAGTGGTGAATTTCTCATGGGATGATTTGCATTGTCAAATTCCCTCTCCTTCATTGTTTGTCGTGTGGACTGTTAGGCCTATGGTGGAAGGTGGTCATTTGTTTAGGCGTATAGTTTCTGACTGTGTGTTGGATGGCTTATTTTTGTGGTTCTTGGTGCAGATTGGGAATTGCCTTTTGGGTCTATGCTTCTTCTTGGACAAGCCAAGTTTGCGCTCTTTGTGTGCCATAGTCTAGGAAAAGGTGGAAGAATCACACCTTGAGGAAGGATTGATTTCTCTAGAAGGCGTTCAGGGTGGTGTAGTGAATGTGAGTGGTGGAAGCAATAAATGGGGCATCAGTTCAATGCGCAGTGTTGGGCATGGGGGTCATAAAGCTCCTGGGGGTGAAGGTTCCATGCCAGCTCCACAGCGGGCAGAGGAAACATAATGCTAATTCAAAGTGGTCATGGCGCTATCGAAGGTCGCAAAGGATCGGACCATGATCATGCCATGACCTCTCGAGGATGGAGCAACATCCAAGGTCATGCGGGGTTAGCGATTTGGGCTCCTTCCAAACATCCTAGGATTTCTTCAATGCTTCAAGAGCTGGTTTAATCTATGCTTAATAAGATAGAATCTCATGATAGAGCCGGAAGGGAGGAGCATGAGGTTGTTATGACCAAGTTGGAATAGATCCACTACTTCCAATGCCATGTTCGTGAAATAATTGTAGTTGTCTGCCATGGTAAAAATATGTTGATAGAGAAAGTTGAAAAGCTAGAAGCTTGGCTTGCTCACTTTGAGCATCATATAAATTGCATGTATCGCCCTCCTCCTCCTCCAGGAGCGAGGCCAAATAATCTTACTTCAATTACCTAACGACTAATTATGATAACTAATTTCTTTCTAGTTCTTTTTGTTTTTTGGCATGTTAGGCCTCTAAGGTTGATTTTTCTATGTTTCATGGTTTGGTCAACAAATCTTTTCAGGGTGAGACCACATGCATTTTGACTTCTCTGTATAACATTTTTTATTAATAGAAACTCTTCTACTAAAAAAAAATAAAAATTACATAAAAATAAATAAATAAAATTAATTAATAATCAAAAGAAAAATTAAAAATAAAATAGTCAATTTTTAAAGTTGGTCGCCAATACATGGTTTTTCCAATGTTTTTTATGTAATAAGGATATATATATTATATATATATTATAATTATATTATATTTATATTATATTATTATTATATATATATATATATTATATATAATATATAGATTATATATAAGATATATTATTAATATATATTCTCTCTTACCAACTTAGATCCATCTTAGGAAGCCAAAAATCTCTGAAGTGCAAATGTCTTTTGTGGAAAGAGATTTTGATCACTTCTCGATGTAGATCCAGAGTTAAGATTTGATATAGGTGGTTATTAGGTAGATGATAGGGATTTTAACCTCCACAAAATATTTATAGAATATTGTCAGAAGTTATACCCAAATTAAAGGTTCATATTTTATTCACCAAAGTAATTATTGCCAATTTTTTCCTTTTAATAAATTTAATTAATTAAAAAAAATTGTTATATGAACAAGTGTCATATGAAATTAGTTTTTGGAAGGTATAAATGTATTAATTTATATATTAGTTATTTTATAATAATAATAAAAAATAAATAATAATATAAAGTTTAAATATCAATAGATAAAGAACAAGAACAAGATCAAAGTTGGCTTGTCTCCCATTGAAAGTATGACTATGTTTAAACCTATGATGTATAAGAAGAAGTTTTACACATGGAATCCAAGAGGCTCCCAAAAATCGCTTCTAACTTTAGTCAACACCCCCACCTGTGCCTCAAGCGTGGGTGGCATACGGATGCCTAGTCTTAACTTAAGGTGGAGATAATCATGGGAAACAACGATAGTATCAAAGATACTATTACCTCCAATTTTAAGGACAAGATGTGGGATGATAAGGAGCTGGAGGTTAAAAGGAAGCTAAGATACTATAAGGAGGTGATCAACCCCACCATTGATAATTAGAATTATCTCTAAGAGTAAAATGAACATTGTTAGGATAATAACTAATTATCATGAGCTTCGAAGTGAGATCGGGTGGTGGTCTACTTGAAAGACTCCATGGGACGATATAATCTATCAGATTTATGACACCAAGAAGGTGGAAGATGAAAATCACTTTTACCACACCTCTAATCTTCATGAATTATTAAGGCAGCCCAACTATAATGATCTTCGAGCACTTCTTTCCCTTTGAAGTGAGATCAGGCAGTGGTCTACTCCCTAGACTGAATGGGACCTATAGCGATCTTGGAGAACTTCTTTCCCTTCGAAGTGAGACTAGGCGATGGTCTACTCCTAAGACTCCATGGGAGGATAGAATCTGTTAGATTTGTGACACTAAGAAGGTGGAAGATGAAAATAAATTACTTTTAGACTACCTGGCTCTTACCACACTTCTAATCTTCTTGACTTATTAAGCTAGCCCAACTATAACAATCTTGGAGTGCTTCTTTACGATCTTGGAGCGCTTCTTTCCCTTCAAACTCCATGACACCTATAGCGATATTAGAGCACTTCTTTCCCTTTGAAGTGAGACTAGGTAGTGGTATAGTCCTAAGACTCCATGAGACAATAGAATCTGTCATATTTGTAACACTAAGAAGGTGGAAGATGAAAAGCACTTCCTTTTAGAATACTCGACTCTTGCCACACCTCCAATCTTCTTGACTTATTAAGCCAACCCAACTATAGCGATCTTGGAGCGCTTCTTTATGATCTTGGGGCGCTTCTTTCCCTTCGAAGTGAGACTGGGTGGTGGTATACTCCCATGACTCCATGGGACGATAGAATTTTTCATATTTGTGACACTAAGAAGGTGGAAGATGAAAATCACTTCCTTTTAGACTACCCAGCTCTTGCCACACCTCCAATATTCTTGACTTATTAAGCCAGCGCAACTATGACAATTAGACTCTTTATTTTAGGCTCCTTGTTTTTATTTTTTTGATAGGTCCCATAGACAACATTGTTCTTAGTGGATGTTAATCATCATCATCACCATCAATAAAACGTTTTAACTCAGTAAAATTAGATAAAACCAAAAAATAAAATAAAAAATAGCATAGATTAAAGTGGCCTAGATCCATTTTCACTAATCATCACACAAACCAGATTTTGAAGAAAACTCAGTAAAATTAGATAAAACAAAAAAATAAAATAAAAAATAGCATAGATTAAAGTGGCCTGGATCCATTTTCACTAATCATCACATAAACCAGATTTTGAAGAACAACAATTAGACTCTTTATTTACAATTATACTCTTTATTTTTATTTTTTTATAAGTCCCATATACCACACTGGTCTTAGTGGATGTTAATCATCATCATCATCATCAATAAAATATTTTAATTGAGTAAAAATATATCAAATAAAAATAGAAATAAAAAAATAACATAAATTAATCATTAAACTGGCCTAGATCCATTTTCACTATGGATCTACCAAGTGCCATTAGGGATCAAATCTCATGAGATACAAAAGAGATTCTTGAGATACAAAAATGAACATGTGAGATGTATTATAAGTATTTTGATGCTTATCATGGATTGATGTTTATTGACATTTACTAAGCAGTTAATTTATGCGGTTATGTTAATTATTATTATTTTTTAATTTAACGCGCCTAGATCCCATTTTCACTATCGATCTACCAAGTGCCCATTTATTATAAGTGTTTTGATGCCTATCATGGATTGATGTTTGTTTACATTTACTAAGCATTTAATTTATATGGTTATGTTAATTATTATTAGTTTTTAATTTAACGCGCCTAGATCCCATTTTGACTATGGATCTACCAAGTGCCCAGAGGGATCAAATCTCATAAGATACGAAAGAGATTCTTGAGATACAAAAAAAAACATGTAAGGTGTATTATAAGCATTTTGATGCTTATGATGGATTGATGTTTATTAAAATTTACAAAGAATTTAATTTATATGGTTATGCTAATTATTATTATTTTTTAATTTAACATTCCATTTTACTAACCAATACAACATCTCTTCTATATTAAACTCTATATTAAATGGTGAAACACTTATCAATCAATAAAAAATAAAGTAGACATCAATCATAATAAGCAATATTTATATTTGACATGTATTCAATGTGATAACTATATTTAAAATTTACTCTCTCACCCACACTCTTTACTCCAAATATGGATTAGAAAGTTTGTACTGTAAAGTGGAAATTAATGTGTTTTTAAGATAACAAATTTTTCCCCGGATGCGGGTGCTTACGATGCATGAATGGTGGGTGGCGAGTCACATGGGCAGCTGTCAGCCCAGACAAGCCACCATAAACCTACACGCCAAGCCATTAAATGCGCAGGTGAACTCAGGCGATGTGAAGAATCGTTCGGCTCCAGAGAAATTTATGGGGACAGGGACAATCCTGGGGAAGGCAACCTGGGTTAAGGCGCCATTCAATGCGCGACCTGGACATAGGATTATGGCAATCCATAAGAGCGCTGTATTCACGCATAGCTCACAGAGACCTGAGCAGATTCTGAAGGCAACAGAGCACACTCTGGCCAGGTGCAGGATTTTACCAAGGATTCAGGTGAGCGATTGCAGCATGTCTGAGCAGCTAAGGATGAGTAGTCGCAGAGGAGGTTCGAGGGGCAGCGGAGGTTCGAGGGGCCGTCCTGCTACTTAGAGGCCCGCCACTTCACCCGCTTCCTCTGTTGACATTCCTCTGGAACAAGGTAGCAGTCCGCACAGAACAATTTGCCAGCAAATTGGAAGAGGAAGGGGAGAACCCATGGATTGTGGGCACTTGGAACATCCCACGGTTAAATACCGCATACCCTGTACTCTGGAGAACAACACGCTGATTGTGTCAATCACTGTTGAGCACTGTAGCGACCTCCGAAGGCCACGGGACAATCTGACAGCGCCCAGGGTGGATATGCAGGTCCCCAGGGTGGATTTAAGGCCACCCACTCAAGCTGAAGAAGCCGGAACTTCGACGGTGCTGCCTGCCCAAGGAGGGATGCGCCCAGCTGAGGCGGAAGATAAGAAGGTCAAGGGGTTAACGATGGAGGACGAGACTCACCTGACAGATGAAGAATAACACATCAGCCTCTCCGTTCTCTTGGCCAGGAATGCAGCTCTCAGTCCATCTTCTATCTATTTTACTCTATGTGTTTGAATGTTAGTGTGTCAAGGTTCACCGTGAAGGTCAGTCTACGTGTCGATGTCAGTCTACGTGTCGATTATGCCAAGTAAATGGGTCCTTAGTGTCAAGTTATCTGTCCGCTGTATTGGCTCAAAAGCCTATTGTGTCGATTATATGTTGGTTCAGTAGGTTGGAAGGAACTGGTTCTTTTGCCAGATGTACTGATGGATAGTCATGGGAAATTCTCTACGGAGAAACAAGGCTTTAGCCTTTTTGTAAATCTAGATGTAAATTTTCGTTTTTTGTAATATAAATTAGCTCAGTCTTACAGAGAAAAAAAAAAAAA